>JAAMXS010002830.1:0-19968 GCA_019693525.1 Cylindrotheca fusiformis | reverse complement strand
AGAGAGATGGGAGCAACCCACCATCTCAAAAAAGACTTCCATTTTGTATTTCTTGCCACTTTGTCGTATCAGATGTGTGAATAGGCAGAAATTTGTCTTCTTTTTCCATCTGATTATGCCTCGAGGTTTGCCTCTTCATCCGCCATTGTTGGTCTCCATTGCATCAGTCAAAATGAACCTGTTGATTGTGTTTCTGATGCTCTTCGTGAAAACGTTGCGTATGTGAACAGAATCAGCCAACGACGTGAAAGTTGATTGTTGCAACATTGTGAATCCACATTTCATTGGCAAATTTCAGCATGATCAGATTTCATCGATCTGACGAATTGCTGGTACGATATATCGTAGGCTTTACGTAGAAGCTCAGTTAGAAGAAGTATATAAAGTAACCCGGAAACAGATATACTTTTCCGAAAGCTCACCCCCGCGATTGTTCTTCGTGCAAAATTCTACGCCAGCCTACACGTTACGCGGAGCTCAGCTGTGCCAAATATATCCTTTTTATATACTTTCCCAGAATCTATCGCTCATATTAGTCATATTTATATACTATTATGAAAGTTTTGACCTTCGCTAGCCTTCTGTGGATTGGACTCAGCCGACTTGAAGGTGGCATTGACTGTAGACTTCCGTACAAAAGAAACGTACATATCTCAACTACTGTGATGCAAGTGAAAATAACCACTGCACAGGACAGTTTCTTGAAGTCCAAGAAGTCGAGAGTTCCGCCCTGAATGTCTCACATTTTGTTCCATTTCTTGACGTTTTTTTGACTTTCCGTTTCAAACATCTTCAATGCAAAGTATTCACTGATGCAGCTTTTCTCCATCCGTTTCTCTCCCACACCAACGGCGATTGGCAATATTTGAAAGCTTCAACGATAGAGGACAGTGCCATAATTCATTGTACAATCTCAACTGTGCGAAATCACAAAAAAAGGAACGAACGAACGAAAGATAGAAAAGCACCTACGATGCCTTCCAAGAAAACCCCTCCTCCGCCTCCCAGTGCTCCTAACATGAACGACATGACTTCTCAGATGAAGTTTGCCGCTCTACTTCGTGCAAATGAAGCTGCGAAGAAGAAGTCGAGCGCCAAGAAGAAGAAATCGTGCTTCTTTCTCTGCCCAAGGAAGTGAGCCGGGCGTCCCATTGTGGCATGGAACAGCCCAGCTTCCCAGAAAGACAGATCCAGTGTCTATTCTGATCGTAAGTAGCAACATCAAGGTAACAGAGGACACCCAATAGTTTAGCAGATTTCTAGTAACAGAACAGCGGTCAAAGCCATCATGCCGTACTAGTAAAGATCTCTCTATCAATTACACACCATTCCCCGTTGCAGCAAATATGATCCGAGCATTAGTGTAGTGCTGGCATGGGAGCGTTCATGATCGTGGCCTCCTTGACAGCATCCTCGCGTTCAAACGATGGCGTTGTTTTCATTCCCATGTATGGCATCGGTGACGCAGGGATACTTTGCCTGCGGCTGGAAGTGCCAAAATCCTGGGGATTGACAGCGGTTGGATTATCAAGATGGCAATTCTTGTGGGCCAAGGCTACCTTCATGGGCCCGCGCCGACTCTCGTCAACCACGAATTCCAACATGGGAGAGTCCTTGGGCCAAAAGTACGATCTTCCGGGTCGACAGGGTTTGCCCTCGAGCTCGCCAGAACCCTCCAAAATAATGAGAATTGAGGGAACGCCAGGATTCTTGTAGTTCAATTTCTCACCGGGACTGATGGTCAAAATCATGACTTCAAACTCGGGAACGGGTGGAGTATAACGAATCACATTGTTGCTTTCTGGAGTATACGACCCTGCATCGATCGTCGGTCCTCCCATGCTGTAGGTCAACATGTCCACCAAGTTCCTCACATCCTTGAATTTGGGCGTCAAGCCAGCGCGGACGACATTGTCGCTACAGGCCATGCACTCGATGATTTCTCCCGCCACATACGCATGTGGTTCATTGGCCGCCATGAAAAAGGACTCTCCTGGGGCAATGAGCAAATAGTTGAGAAAAAAAGGCGACATGGCCCCCGGATCGCCGGGAAACTGCTGGGCCAAACGAAGGACGGCCCTCGCACACTTTCGTTCCCAGGCAGGTTCTTCATGGGGATGCCTATGGAATTTGGTTTGTTCCGCCTGGAGGCGGAAGAGCAGGAGCTTCAGATTCTTTTCCGACACTACCGGGTCGCACGTCATGAAACTTGAAAAGAGTTTTTGCAAGGCATCTCGTTGACTCATGGGGTCCTGTGCCAAAAAGACTGCCAATTTGGCCTCCTGCGAAATGCAAGCCGCAAACTCCGGATGTTTCTTGATCAGAAAGGCAATCTCTTCCATCCGACGGAAGCCACACATGGCCTCAAAGGGTGTCAACGCAATGGCCATTTCCGGTTTGTGGTTGGCATCTCCGTACGCATCGGGATTTCCGGTATGCAGGCGTTGTGCCAGCTCCTTGTCGGGGTGGGCTTGAATGGACAATGCCTTTCCCGCACTCAGTACCTTGAAGAGAAATGGCAAGTCTTCTCCAATGACGTCTCCCAGGGATTCTCCCGTCTTGAGCTTGGCATGACCTTTGGGGTGTGTCCCAATCCAGAGTTCGGCATAAGGCGTGTCCGGATCCACCTCGTCCAACGTCTTACTTTCGAGGGCGTACCGGGCCACTCGGGAATCCATCCCACGGATGCCCCAAGCATAATCCTTGGCAACGGGAATGAGTCCTATCACAGACCCCCGGGTGCCATTGGTATTTTCATTGTCTTCTCCCATGGTAATGAACGACTCTTTTTTGGCTGGTGATTTTGCTGTTGTTGAACCTGACAATGTCAAGCAGAAATGACAGCAACACAACAAGTCACTGGGCAGCTGGAAAATGACGACTGTCAGCGTATGTGCAGTATTGATTTTTCCCGATCAGATGTCCTCCTCCAGTGAGAAAACAGAACAAAAGATGCGCGATGGCCACTTTCCACATTCTATTTCCTCGTGACTGAATAGAATGTATAAAACTCGAGTCTTGTGGCGGCGCGGTTCAATCTGAAATGAGTGACTTCGAAAATTAAAGTCCCATGGTATTTCAAAAGGATCGAAAACCATCAAACACAACTTCATCACCATTCGTCCATCACTCTGGAAAGCTGCTTCCACCACTTTCTACTATCCGATTTCAGTGTCATTTAGAAACAGAAGAAACAATATAAGAAATGTCGTCGGGTGATTTTGAGTTAATGAGTGATGATGGACTCCCAATCCATCACGGACAGGGATCCCTATCCATATCGGATGCCAATCATGGTGGTGCTCCCATTGCGCAGCAAGCAGAGGAGGAAGAACATCGACAAGTATCACCGTACAATCGAATGGTTACCCTTATTACGATCATTGTGGCTTTTGCCGGATTGTTGACTGCGTTGTTGGCCATGTGGTGGTGTGCAAGTTCAGTGGCATACATGGCGTTTGTATTCCCATTGATCACAGCTCCCGCCGTCATTGTACAACGAATACGGATTCAGTGGTTACCGAGTAAGTTTCCCCAACCCAAAAAATGAGGACTGCCAGAGCAAACGACCTGCGATGTATGTTGACTCACAAAACATATCCTATTCCTTCGATGCATCCGAAATGCAGCCTTTCGAGAGGAATTGAACAAGTTGCGAGTCAAGGTGAATGACTTTGCCTACCTAAATGTCAGACTCCAAGCAGAAAATAGTCGACTGGAACAGCAATCCCATCGGTATGTTTGTTTTTTCTTCTCTCGCTTGGCTTGACACCCTTCTAAACGACGACTGCATTATAAAGATTATCTGGTGTGGAGAGTCAGTTGGCGGAAATTGCACAACGGGAGAATAGAAATGTCGATGAACTGAGAAGTCTCGTCAAGGAAAATGGCCTTGTGCAAACGGAGATGGCGGTACGTTCTTTTTTGCTCTGTCACTGTTACTTATTCAACTGAGAAGAGTCACCAACACACCAACCACCAATGTCATTTGTTCGTTCTCCATACCTTATATATTTTTCATAGCAATTGCTGTCAGCCCAGGAATTTCAAAGTATCATTGAGGCCATGCTGGCATCGGAACATGAAGTCGACAACACCGTATCCGACCGCGAATTGACCCATTTCATTCGGAGACTCAAAGGGTTGCACCCCGATCGGCAATCGTCCTATATTGATGAAGAAGCGCTACGATTGGCCTTTTCCCGAAGTAGTCAATCGCCACAAGCCCTGCTAGAAATTACCACAAGCTATCTCAGCAGCAAGAGTGCAGACGAGTAAGAAGAAAATTGTGTCTATGGTGTGTAGATTTGTAAACTAGTTATATTCATGAAATGTGGAGAGACGAAAGTACTGTAGGTGCATTTCATGATCGAGAGCTGAAAACAGTGAAGGTACGTTCATTAGTCCAAGAGTAATATTGGGAGGGGCGGTCCAGCGTGTGGGAAACCTATTCTCTGGCCTTCATAGGGCCTAATCTAGTGGCTATGCACGTTTTAGTCGAAAGGATCTGAAAACCCTCACCGGATGACGAGCAGACGACCTCTGTCTTGTTTTGAAATTCACAAACGTACTATTTTTGCTCCCACGAGCGCACGCATCTATTTTTGGCTGGGTTCGGACGAATTTGAATCCATCAGCAAAATCGTTGTTGAGAAACTCAACGTTTAGTCGTTTACGCCAGCCAAACCCATCCGTTAAGTGAATACCAGTCCCATCCACGCCGGTCTACCGTACTACTATGAAACAGCAAGCGATATGGCGGTTTGGATGAATTTCAGCAGCAGCGTGTCTTGTTCTCTCGGCAAAAGACCTTTAACGCTTATACTATTATTATCGAAGAGTCTTGGAGTCATCCCATGAAAGTGTATGTGCATCAAACTGTATGCTGTTTTAAACGAAACACTGTCTATGAAGTGAGAGAGGTGTGCCAGTTCACTTTAGATTTGCCAGTGCAGAGTTGCAAGCGAACGAGACAAATATCCACTGTCGTGTTCAAACCAGTGCATTTTGTTGAAGACCCGCCACGATATATTCTCACCTGTCCCGGCTTCTTTCTTACTTAGAATTATTCAAGGAAGTAACTCAATTGTAGCAAAATAGAAAATGGAATCAATACACACAACGGAATCTTCCATTGGGGAGGGTTGGCTACCCAAACACGCCCAGCATGAACAGCCCGAAGTCAATACGAAGACCAAAGACAACAGTTGGATGCCTACAGTCAACCCTTATCACATCCTGCAAGTCCGAAGAGACGCAACAACTGCGGAGATTCAACAATCGTATCGTAGGTTGGCGTTGCTGAATCACCCTGGCAGAGGCAACCTTGGTGCCGATCAGAAAACGAGAAAACTACAGATGTTTGAAATCTTGGCTGCTTGCTACGAAACGCTAATCGACGAAGAAGCGAGACGGAGGGTTGATGCACATCTCAGTGTGGTAGAGAATCAACGATTCAACAGAGGTTTGGCAGGGGACTTGTTTGTAGGAGGCAAACTGATAGGGAGAAGAGCTCTTCCGGTAGTAGCGGCAAACAATGAGCTTGAGATCCTACCACAGTTGGTTCGATCGGATTCCCTCTCTTCAAGTTCTTCCACGTCATCATCCGACGTCCCGTCTTCGCCACTATTCATCACGTCAACAACCAGTGTCAAGAAGGTTGCTCCGACAAGAGCGCGTGATAGCTCTGAAACGACAGAGAAACAGGTCTCGGAAGCCGAAACGGAGAATCTCTTTGGTGGCGGTCCTCTGTCTGATTTGTTTCGAGCGAGGAACTTTAAGCCCTTTGGGGATTCGTTTGATGTCTTTGAAAAAGTGTTTGGAAGTCAGGTGTTTGAAGTCTCTCGAGAGGAAATGGGCAGCCTAAGAACATGGGAGCCGATTCGAGACTTGGCGACTCCAGCCGGTTGGCAGGGGTCTTCACGAAGATCAGAAGATGGCAAGACATTTGTATTTACAACTTCTCGTATCTTGCACGATCGCCGCGTTACTCGAATTGAAACAATCACGGAAGATGCCCTAACTAGACGACGGCACAAGCACACAACAGTTCTATCCCAACCTTTGGAACAATCCGATTTAAAACCAGATGAGACCGGATCCTTGTTTGGTGCTTGTGCAACTTCCGAGAATGATGCTGAACGAGCAGCAGAGGAAGAAGCGTCCTGCTACTCGTTTCAGTGTACAGGTACCCTGTTCAATTGTTTCGATCTTTGTAGTAGTTTTCGCGAAGATTATCCAATGTTTGGTTGTGGGTATTGGAATTTGCTTTCTTAAGAAAGAATATTAAGAAATTATTGCTAGGAGTGAATTTCCTCCTCGTGTGGCTTGTAGTCTCAGCATCTTGCCCTTCTTGTGTAGAGCATGTAGAGCGTTATGCTTGGAGCTTGTGAGTCCAGCGAACACGTCGGAAAACTAAGCTATTTGCTGGGCCCATAATCTAGTGGGTATCTCCCACAATTTGGTTCCGTTTTCAATTGGTGTTCGCTGATAACACCGATTCCTCTATTGATGATCGTTTTCAAAACGGGGAAGCGGTATCATATGATTTGTGAGGTTGCTGGTGACAGCCCAGTCGGCGGAAGTGCTAAGAGGGCCTAATCTAGTGGTATTTCCTGTAGTCTTGGGACTCATGGGTCTCCCCGATTCTGATCAAACCCCAAAATGTATAGTTCGAAAATTGTTATAACTTTCTACAGCGCTGAAGACTATGTTTCGCTTCAACGGAAGTAGGTACAGAGGTAGTGGTATTGTTGGAGGGAGTTCCCCAGCACCTTTTGACGTTCGATGACCAGGTGACAATGCTGGCTGGTATTGCCGAAACCTTTATTTCATTTTCTCTAGCGGGAAGAAGAAAATAAGATATGTCTTACACAAAGGAAGAGGTGATACCACTTGTAGGAGGGAGAAGAGTAATTGCCGACAGTCCCAGTAATAGAGTTGGGACACGGAGAAGAGTAGGGCCACAAGTAAGAAGTTATTGATGTTGCCACGTTTTGTGTTGATATATCACTCTTGTCGGCTGATATTCTCGCTCTTTTAGCATGTTCCTACTTTTGAGCAATCGATGTATTCTGTAGACGCCTCAGAAAAAATAGATCGGCGATCCTGTTGCAATCGGTTTTGCTCTAACATAGGCAACGCTTGTTGTTCCGGCCCGCAGACAAACTACAACTTCGAATACTACGAAGACTCGTTCAATGACGAACCATGGCGTTGTTCGTGCGGAACTGGTGAAAATGATGGAATATGGACCAACCAAGGGGACAAGGTGGGAACGGTTATGAGCTCCATGGTCTGGGTTCTCTTTCTGTATGCCATAATTACCATTTCGTTTTTGGCCCAAAACAATGGGATAAGACCGCACGTCGCCATGACGTTTACGACAATCTGCACACTTGCATTAGCATGTCACGCGAAAACGATGTTGACGGATCCTGGATCCATACCGCAAGAAGCTGTACCTTTGGCCATTCTGTTCAAGCAGGGGGTGACGACTCATGCTATGTGTTCCCATTGTCAGACGTACAAACCACCCAATTCACATCACTGTCGCATCTGCAATCGATGTATTAGCCACATGGACCGTACGTATATGTTGCTACAGTACTGTCTTCTTGTTATTGCTCTACGTGAAGGAATGGACTTATATTTGCCATGGTTTTTTTTGTGCCGTAGACCACTGTCCATGGATGAACAATTGCGTCGGTGCCAACAATTTTAGTGAGTTAGTTGCCTCCGACGAGTGTTATCTAGCAATTCATTGTTTTCGTGTGTCCCACTCATCCCTGTTGTTTGTTGCTCTACAGAACATTTTATTCTGTTTCTATGCTATACTTGGACGGGCTGTGCTTTTGCATTGATACTCTTTGGGTTGAATTATTTCTTCTGTACCACTGAAGAGTGTGTCTTTCCCGATCTTTTGATTCTTCTGGTCCGCGTCATGACCGTTCTGTGTGTCTTGACTCTGTTGTTTGTGTCTTCCATGTTGCTGAATGTCGTTTACGGAATCATGACGGGGATTGGGACGATTGATCGACTGAAGAAAAAGGCGAACGGCACTTTGTACGATTCCATGGATGAGCCTGTGCCGCTCAAGGATGTGTTTGGGATTCAGGGGTATTGGACTTGGATCTTTCCGGTGGACCCAGTATTTGAGGATTATGACAGAATCATGGGATACTCGATACCTCAGCGCCTCGTGCGGGAACGGGAAAATGGGATATAGCAGGACAGGGGGTGAAACAGGGTGGGGAGCTACACTATGAAATAACTGTGTAGTGGAAGGCTTGCTTTGTCAAAATGAATTTTCTTTTAGAAGGATGTTGTATCCAATGAAATCCAGGGATATGTCGCAAGTGGCGACACTGGTACACAACGACATAAATTGTGGCATGTCCTAGCTGAACTGCCCATGGTTTGATCCAAGTAATCGAACATCGTGCATTCGTCTGTCTGACGTTCTTCCAACAAGATCGCTTACCTTTGATGTGTTACGTGATAGATTCGATGAGCATCTCGAACCCTTGTATAGTGCGAACGACATATCAATTTCACAGATGAGATGATAACATCTATCGTCTAAGACAAATATATACTGAGAGCACAGACTCATGTTTAGGCCGTCAAGGACAGGCAAATGAGAAGCAATCAACATCGGGCCTATCGAAATGTCAGAAATTGGTCGACGGTTATCTTTCTCCTCAGCTTTCTATCACAAATCCCATCGACCACTGTAGCCGCTTTCTCATCGAAAAGAAATTTTGCTATTCTTCATTTTCACCAAAGAACACAAAAACCAGATAGCATGCCAGCAACAAGGAGGCATGTTCCGGTTCGCGGTGACCAAGGTTCTGCTCTATCTCTTCATCTTGGCGCATCACTATCGAGCGCAGACGATTCATCTCTTGATGAAACGGAAGCGAGAAATAGACGATTGAGCGTTGGAGCAATTCTGGCATCTTCATTTTTGAGTCTGTTGGGGTTCACCATGGCGGGACCTATCACACCAGCGCTCGGAAAGCACTTCGATCTGACAGTAGGAGCTTCCTTCGGTTCGCTGACGTCCGCCTACCCGCTAGGAATGCTATTTGGTGTCTTTCTATGGCCCTCACTGTCGGACAGAATTGGAAGAAAACGCGTCATGACAATATCATTGTTTGGTAGTGGATTGGGTCTCGCATTACAGAGCCTTGTGATTCAAACCAAAGGCCCGTTGTCTTTGTTTCTGGCGATGAGAATTCTTACGGGTTCATTTGCTGGAAGTAGCCCTGTGAGCAAAGCCTTCTTGGCGGACTTGGGGTTCAGAAATGGAAAATTGCCTCGGTACTTAGCTCTGAAAGATGCTTCTGCCACTGGCGCTTTCATTGTTGGGCCAGCGCTTGGAGGTGTCTTGTACGACATTCTACGAACCAGCCTTGTCGGGAGTTCAGCAACTGCCAATTCCTTGACCAAGGCAGAGATTCTGAACAGATCCGGCTGTTTGTCTTCCGTGATAGGAGTGTCAGCAGCTGCGTCCATTCTTGCGTCTGTACTGGTTGGAATCTTTGTTAAGGACATCAAAGTGAAAGGAGAAGCAAAAGAGCATTTTGATGATGATGATGTTATTGTCGTCGAACCAGAAGAGGAGTTGGTTCCTTGTCCACTAGGACGATCAATGTCGGCCGGAGTCGCGTCGGTGTGCGCTGTTTCTTTCTTGTTCAACGCTGGGGATTCAACCTTTCACGCTTTTTTCTCACAGCTTTTGAAAGACAAGGTGGACTTGGGTGCCCAGACAATTGGCCTGCTGTATACTCTCTTGGCTTGCGTCAGCTTTTCTGTCTCGACCACTGGTGCAGGGGCCGCTCTAAAAAGGTTCGGCCCAGTCGCTACCTGTGCGGCAGGAATGTCATGCATTGCAATAGGTCTCTTTGGTATGGCCATCGCAGCGGGGAGTCTTGCCCCTCCAATTGCGAAACCTATCATAATTGCTTCTGCTGGAATTTTCTACTGTGGGGTTCCGCTCTATGGGCCTTCAATTCCTACGATGCTTTTGCGTTGTGTCCCCTCGTCTCAACGGGGCTTCATCATGGGGTTGGATGGGGCGGTGAATACTGTAGGTCGTGTTATCAGCCCCATACTGACTGGAGAAATCTATCGTCGTTTCGGTGCTGGTGCGGCTTTTGGTGCGGCTGGAGCAGCCGTTCTTTGTGGCGCAGTCGTGGCCCTACTCCGACGTTTTGCAGTGCTAATGGATGCACAGCTTACTCCTTCTAGAAATACTGCTGATTGATGTGGTGTTTTGTGCTCAACCAACAAGAAGTCGTGTCGTGGTCCAATATACTATAAGTACTGGTGAAGCGACTACTTTCCTGCTAAATTGCTGACCATAAGTAGCTAGTAGAAACCGATAGTGTGGTTGAATATAGCCACACTCAAAACTACTTGGATAGTTCCAGTTGGCGTAGTTAAGCCAGCTTATCCTGTTATTTCCATACTACCTGGTAGCAAATGATGTCGCATTGATCCGAGCTTATGCATTCCATGTTCATGAATTCAACAGGTTCGGAGAAGTAAGTGCAAAGAAGGATTCTGTTTTGTGCTCGATCAGCATTCTCTATACATTTTTACATAGTATGACAAAGAAAGAACTTGGCTTACTCTAGATGGAACAGAGAAAAGGGAGGTATTCTCTAGGAAGACATTCCTAAATTCCAATACGTTCTCCCATCTTCTTTTCCCATGTTGATGTTTAAACAATTCATAAGCAAGCGTAGATTCCAAGGAAGAGAGATATGATGTCTACATGTTGGATGTTGCAGCCTTGAAAATCCGCCATCCAAGTGGCCAGTAGAATGCCAAAAATGTTTTCCAGTGACAAATGGAATCCAGGCAGTTTGTATCAACAACATTCTGAGGTGCTCAACATCCACCGGTGTATTTACATGCATTTCCCAACCGAAACGTGTTGGTTCTGACGTCAGAATATGTATATGTGACAATGCCGTCACATCTAGAGTCGAATTGCGACCAATAAGATCGTCCACAAACGTTTCGAGAGCGTCAAAGCGAGAGAGTGAACCGTTCTTCCATTTGTTTTGGATGGAAACAGCCGAATCAAACAATTCTTCAAACGACCGGTTCGCCACAACAGATACGGCCCCTAGGCAACCGGCTGAATAACATACATAGTTCTCAGTTTGCTCCTCTTCGCGTAATTTGTAGAGTTTGCCAAGCATGTACCAGAACCCACTGAAACCGCCACCGTTGACATACACGCAATCCTTGTGAAACGGTTGTTTGGAGTATATGGAATGCATGATACTAGAGCAGAAAAGTGTAACGACCATTAGTTTCCACCAACGTTTCAGCACCTTCCAAACAGAAAAACGAGAATCGACAATGTTGCTCTGCTCGACTTTCAAGAAACAATTCTCGCAGTCGTTGTTTGCCACCCTAGTATGTGGTTCATTGGACTTGATAGTGGTATGTACCACGGCGCTTTTCTCCCTATGCAAAACCCTCTTTTCCGTTTCATCCTTCCGTTTGATGCGTTTTTCTATACAGTCCGAGCCAATACTAGGACATGGTGACAGTGGAGGGGTGGCATTGATTGTGTGATCCGCTACCCCCTTTTCTGACATATGGTCGCCTTCATGGTCATCTGGTTTGGGAAGGTCGCCTTCATGGCCATCTGGTTTGGGAAGGCTCCTCGTCATGTATCTTCCTTCACGGTCGGTCCCGATAGCATCGCCTATCGACAACGGTCCATCGCTTCTTTGTTTCGTCCATCTTTGCTGCAATAGCTCTCGCTTTTCTGAACGCAGTCGACGCTTTCGTGGATTCTGAGATTCATTTTCTTGTGAATTTTCCTTTTCCACTATCATTTCCTTTCGCATCCCCAACGGTTTGAAAGGATATGATAAGCTCTTATCAAGCTTCCTTCGTTTCGTTCTTGACACAATGGTTTGGTCCTGCATGTTTGATAATGTGGAGAAGAATTCGTTTTCGAATTGTGATGAGGTACAGTACTGTTTCGAATTGTGATGAGGTACAATACTGTTTCGAATTTTGATGAGGTACAGTTCTGTGTTCAAACGATTCATAGTTTTCATGATGGATGGAAAAAAGCAATGAGTCACCGGCGGAAGGCGTCCACGAACTAATTCTCTGACCTACGTAAGTTCTAGACGATGACGCATCGAGTTTAGAATGACGTGATTTGGCTCGAATGATTCATAGTTTCAGACTTGTCTCTGACTGACGGACGTTGTCCAATTCTATGTAGAAATGATATTTTTGCTTTGCATGTACATTTGTGACTTTTTTGTCGTCATTGTCAAGCACTAGAGACATGAATGGCAACCCCGCTTGGAAGTCAACTCCGGTTGCTGGGATTTTAGAGCACAAAAAGAATATGGAGCAACATAGAGGAGGCGGCGTTAGAGTTTCGACAAAGAGATCCCGCTTCCTGTTATTCATTGTTGGGTGTGCAATGGCTTGGTGCCTCATCATTGGTCAACGCTTGGCATTGCGAGCACATAGTAGCACCGACATTTCTCAACTAAGAAATTCGCTCTTGGAAATCACCCAACATGTGGAGGATCTCGAGGCAGCGCAAGGAAGAGGCAGGAGGGGTAGAGGAGTCGGCCAACAGCTGACGGAGCAAAATGTGATCGCTTTGAATCAAACAAGTGAAACTTCTCACCTGAGAAATTCAATTAAAATTCTGCTAGAGGGGCTCTCAGTAAATGAGGACAACGGAATAAAGCCACTGATCATGAAGAATGTCATTCGACGTAAAGCAATTCGTCTGGACAAGTCGGACATTGTCATGGTCACTCAGCTTTCACCTTCAAAATTCAACAATTTATTGGTTCAGATGAAATATTGGAACGGTCCTGCTTCTGTTGCCATCTATCTCAAAAGTATAGAAGACATTGATACTTTCTTCGACTTGATAGATCAGAAAGCGGAATATATTGATCAGGTGTCCTTTCACCTTGTTCTCGAAAAGACACGGTTGTTGTACTACCCCGTCAACCTCTTACGACAGGTAGCCATGGAAACTGTTGAAAGCCACTACTATCTGGCCATGGATGTGGATCTAATTCCGCTTCCTTCAGACTGCCACAAAAAACTTTCGGCGACGTACGCTAACATCGAACGTGCTGACAAGAAGTGGACTCTTTTTGTCCTTCCTGCATTTTCGCTTTACCCCCAAAAAGGTGAAACGACGGCCTCGGAACACAGGCTGCCAATGTCGAAACAAGAGGTTCGCAAAATGGTGAATAAACGAGAGATGGGCCAATTTTGGAAGAAGGAGGGCTTTCCACAAGGCCATCGCCCTACCTCGAACGAAATTTGGCTGAAAGGGGAAAGTGCTGATGCCTACTACAATATATCCATTTCCAGAAGAGAAAGTACGGAATACGAGCCTTACATCCTCGGCTTCAAACCAGGTATTCCGAGATACTGGGATGGTAAGAATCATGCAAAAGTCGTGTGGCCGAACAGGCAAGCAACCAACTCAACTGATCTTTTTTTCCTTCCGATCTTGTATTTTTCAGAATTCAGAGGGTTTGGCTACAACAAAATTAGCTTCCTTCATGAATTGTATCTCATGGGATACCGCTATGCAGTTCTATACGACTTTTATTGTGTGCACCTGGATCATCCGAGAGGGACTTTCAGGGGTTGGAAGAAGAATCACACTAAGCTAAACAAAGGAATATGGGAAACATGGCATCGCGACGTTCTCTGGGAAAAGCATGGCAGAAAGCGGTGACCATTATGGATTGCAAACTCAGCCGCCTGACTTTTGGACACGAGAAACTGAATATCTCATATTCGTACCAAATGGCTTCATCTTGGCACTTCCCTTCCTTAGAGTACAGTGGCTTTCTTGGCAGGATGATATTGTTCGCCCGCAGCTCTCATTGCTTTCAGCTCGATTTTCTCCCACTACTGGCAGCTGCTAATAGTGCAACCGACTAGTCACAGCGGTTGTGGGCCACCTTGGGAGGTTTCTTCACAACTTTGAACCATAGTTGGGGTGATTGAAAATTCTAAGGATGTGACAATAATGCTTTAACTAGTGCTGATTTATTGATCAATACTCCCATTATCCTGTTGAGTGGCAATAATGACCCCCTATTAGAGTATCTCCCTGCCATAGATAAGTGCGACTAAAGTAGTCCTTTTCCTAGGACAGTCAGAATGACGGAATGCGAAGTTGTACGAAGCTCATCGCTTTGCATCTTGGCACATTCCAGGCAGCTCCTGTCTTTCTATCAGTTATAACTGGAATTGCTTTTCCTCTCCAGTTTGGACGGAAATTCAATCAAGATGGTTTTCATCTTACTGCGCAGGTCTGTCGGCGAGTCTTTCCAACGTTGTGCTCGGCATGGCTATTCATCCAAAAGGAATTCCCGACGGAACTTGCAGCATATTGATTATAGTCGACAACGCCATGACTCGAATAACAAACTTGCTTTTGCTTTGGTCTTTGGCGTCGCCATGATCATGGGCGTGGGAAGCGCGGCCGTTATGGCAAAGTGTGAAAAAATCCAACCCAAGAGATCGTGTTCAGAGTAGGAACGGATGAGTTGTACGAAGAGCACCTTTGCCTGATCACTTGGTTGCTATTTCACGCACCAATATGGTATTCAATCGTTTTGATGGTCTTGCTAGAATTTTTCCGCGAGCCTGGGAAAGAGGGTGAATTTGAACGCATTGTTTGCATTTGATGGGGACCTATCTATCTTCAGTCTAGCTATGCAATTAGAATTGCAGTTTTCTTGAACTTTGCACATAGCAGAGTTAATTGAGACTGCATATTCCTTAATTAAATGCATGGATTACTGAAACGGCTTGTCTTCGTCATCCTCAATTTCAGCATCTATGACATTGTCCATGTCTTTTCGTGTCGGCTTTGTTTTCCGAGGAGTTTCGTCTTTTCGTGTAGGTTTCGGCCTCCGAGGAATTTCCTCTTCATAAAATGTTGTGGTAGTGGTCCTAGAAGAGGAGTATGCAGAAGGCTGACCCCCAAAAAGATCAAATAGGACCTGTGGTTGTGAACCAAATCGGTCATCCCTCACTGAATTTCTTCCTGTAATATTCTCAATTGCAGTATTTTCATCGTTGGCCTGTAGTGTTGCTCCACAGTTAAAGCATACACCTGGGGTTGCCTCGCCATCTTTTTTCGATTTCAGGACCGTCGCTGGTGCTCCACAGCTTGGGCAGGCCCCGCTAATAGTATTAAAATACTGCCAAGCTTTGAAGCCAACAGTAGCCACAGCTGGAAGCACTATCGACAGCAGCAAAACAGAATTGAAAATTCCCAATAAAAATCCGCCGACAGGAGATGAAAAGAATGCAATGACAAGAAGGATACCTGCAACTCCCTTCAGGATATCTCCAAGGCCATTGTTGTTGTTTCTTCCGGGCGGAAGATTGTACATAAAGAGCCGTGTTTCCAAACCACGGTCTGAATTCACGATGCTGCGACGGCATGGCTCAAATTCATTTCCAAAAGGCTTCCATGGTTGTCTTCTCAAAGGAAAAGTTCGCTTTGCAAAAACAGAAGGCTTTTGAATAGGCGCAACGTGAAAGGACTGAATATGTTGAAGTGACAAACAGCTTAGCAGGAAGAAACAGCGGTTCAGTTGGCTCATGCTGTTGGATTTTACTCAATTCCAAGGGCAAAGAAAGTCTATAAGTAGTAGGATGATCAGTAGGATGACTACTTTTGACGTTTTCGAAAGTAAAGTTTTGAGCAGAAGGAACTGATCAGCTGAATGATCAACGTCAAGAAGCAATCATCAAATCTATCATTCTCTTCAGGCATGTGGCATCATTTCCACCACGCAAGCGAACCCATCATGACACGCAGATAGATCTACACGTGGGCTTCGCGTTTTCGCGCGAATAGCGCGGCTTTCTGACATCTTTTCTTTGATTCAAACAACACGCGTCTTCATTCATGTCGTGAAGTATCCAATCCAACCAATCATCTAGAATTCTCGGAAGACCAGCTTCAACAAAGCGGAGGGTGCTTTCGACACAAGTCGTTTAAAAATCGAATCTGTTTTCCACGATCTGCGACATCAAAATGTGAGTGGTGATGGCAACTTGAGTGGCTATGTCGATGATTGCTGCATTTCCGCCGTTGAGGCAACAGATCGAAGATTGGCTCGGCTCTCATGCGCGTTGCGATGTTGTGTTTTGCGTAGAGTATACGAAGGATCTCATACTTTGTTACGCGTGGAAGGGCAAATAATGACCCGCCCATAGTTGTTAGATTAGATCCATCCACTACTAACTCATTCCACTGATGTCACAACATTTCTGACAGTATCACTTCATTCTTTTTGTTGCCAGCTTCGATCACACAAAAACAAAAAGATGAGATTGAACGAGCCTACGTCACGCGCCAACACAAACATTGTGAACACCTTGCTTTCGGATGAAACTAGGCATCAAAGCGGTTCAGCTTCTCTGGACTACAAACCGAAGAGCGATGGAAAGCTGACCACGCCAAAGCCTGGAAAGCGGAAGATACAACAACAACAACAGCGTACAGAGCAGAAACACCAGAGGACTACCAATCCAACTCGATCTCGAGAGAGGACGGGATTGCCTCCAAAGCGCTACGATATTGCTGATATTCATAAGATGGACGAATACCAATTGATGACAGCTATACGCGAGGACCCGGAATTCGCTGCTGCAATGCAAGAATATAGCGAGCAACTAGCGAAAAAGGAGCGCGAGCCATCGCCACCCACAACGCAGCATACTTCACCGCCCACTGGAGCGAGGAGGAAGACAAAGACGAAACCTCGGGAACGTTATTACAGAGCTGCAGATGGGAATGCACAGGATTTAGCTGAATATCCGCACCATGTACGGGAGCTAATGGATAGCGGTGTCCCAGTCACACAATGGATTATCCTGTTGCTGCTATTGTGTGCGGGATGCTATCAAATAGGTAAAAGTCTGATGGGCCCACGGAGAAAGTCTTCTGCGACTATCCGAAACAAGTCACGAGGGGTGGACAAATCGGCCAAAAGCAAGCAAAAGAACAAGCAAAAGACGAAGCCAGATATTGCAAAGAAGTCTAAAACGAAGGTCAGCAAAACGGTGGTGACCAAGAAGCCAATGGAAGCTGTATCCGACGTAAAATCTGAAGAAGTGAAGAAGATCACCACTCCTACGACAGCACCCACAAAAATAGGAAAGACAAAGAAGGGCCGGAACAACCCAGTACCAAAGGAACAAACTCCCCGACTCGATGATGATTCTACAAATAAATCCACTCACGAAAAAGAAGGAGACAACAAGAAGGAGTCGGGTACAGTTGTGCTCGGCTCCGTGATTCCTCCTCTGGTTCACACCGAACCAGAGGATGATGATGGTGGCTGGGAAACTGTCACCAAGACACGCAAGGCTTCGATCGAACCGCATGCGATCGCTTCAGAGAATTCGAGGGACTTGCCAAATGGTGATTCACCCTCTCCTGTCAAGGAGCAGAAACACGACGAGAGCTTGCCCGCTGACAATGGGCAAAACACGAAAAAGTCTAAGAAGAAAAACAAGAAGAAAGTGAAACAAGTCGGCGCTGCTCCAGTTAAAAAGGATACAAGCTCAGCAACAGATGAAGATGCTGCTCTTGCCCTGCAGTTGCAGAAAGAAGAGGAGAGTTTCATAGAGGGTGGTAACGATCATGACCAAGAAGAAGTTTGGGAAGAAGTCACAACCAAGAAGAGAAGCAAGGCACATTAAGGAATTCCCGCCTAGCAGGATACAATAGTTGTTGTCTACAATTATTGTCAGAGAATGACAGATGGAGGAATCTGTTTTTCAAAATCGGAGTTACAAGTTAGAATAAAAGTAACCCCGGGGTTGTATGACGCAAAGTGGGTGTTCAGGAAGTCATACTTTGTTCGTTTCGATGTCTGCAACTCTGTCATCCTTTCCTTCTTCAACTTCTACGGCTGCCTCATCATCCAAGCACCGCCGCGCTATTTCGACCAAGGCTGCCGAATATGTTCTCCTACTTGATCCGCTCTCTTTTGATTTTGTTATTACTCCCCTTTCCACAAGCTTCTTTTCCAATAGATTCGAATCGAGCCGACTCCAGTCTTTCGGTGTTTCGAGAGTTTGCCTCTGCTTTCTCTTGCCGCCTGTTATGAGATCCTTTGCACGCTGCGTCTTTTCCTTTAGTTGCCACTTTGCTTCCGTCTCTGCCTGTCCAAGCAATCGACCTCTAGTGAATGCTGATGATCCATGCTGTTTCAATGCCTGGGCAATGACGCGATTCTTGACTGTAGCCCGCAAATCCCTTAAGGCATCACCCAAATTCGAGTGGGTGTTGCCACCCCATACTCTAGGGTCATCAACGACGAAGAGTGGAACATTTGCTTTTCTGCAAGCTTTTTGCAATAGCCGCAGGGAGCTCGGAACGCGTTGTAGTGCCGCACCGTTTGCAATGACAGCGTGTGGTTTGCTTGAGGCCCGACAAACTCCTTGGTTTCGTCCATCAAGACCATCGGGGTCACTTCTGGCAAATGCTGGTAGCGGCTGAAAAGGTTTGGATCCAGTATTAGCTAGTTGAGTAATAGCATGCAGAAAAGAAACGCAACTTCGTGCTTACCCACTCCCAGAGTCGTCGAACGGTCGGAACAGTGACTTTGAAGACATTTCCAAAGAAAACTCGTTGAAACCGACTTGAAGTCTCCATTGTTGCTCCAAATGGTACCTGTCCCATGATCTTCGGCATCAAGCGATCGCTAGATCTTAGAAATCGTCGTGATGACATATACCACAACATTTATTTCACTCACCCGCAACCGCATTTCCTCTATCCAAGAATACTGGTTCCACGGAGCCTCAATTTCATCTTCATATGCTGCTGTATCCAACAAGATTTCTGCTTGATCTACCTCTTCGATTTCTTCGTCAGAATCCCGGTCGCCCTTCTTGGAACCGTAGTACTTCCCTGGATCATATTTGAAACTACCCACTTGATGCGTCTTTCTGAGCTTGAAACGATTTAAGTCGGCCACTGACGCCTCCAGCACTTCTACTCCTATCTTCTGTTGGGACTGAGCACCACGACATTGTATCAGAGACTTTACCAGGGCTTTTTGAGCAATTCTCAGTTTTTCCTTGGACTCTTTCTTGCCGTTCTTATCATTCAAACCGTCGTCCCTTACAGGCACCTCGATGACTTTCGCAGGAGCGATATCATCAGCAAAAACTTTGTCGTGAGACAAACGGCACTCTCCCTTAAATGCTTTTTTCCTCAGATCAGGTAGATCAATGGCCAGTATTCTCAGCGTTGATGGAATTCCGTCCTTTGCAGTTTCGAGATAACTTTTCTGTTGGATCTTATCCATCAAATACACCTCTATGCGAAATTGGCTGTCCACTTTTTCCTTTTGCTCACATCCGGCGGTAGAATACAGCGATGATGCTAACATGGTTGATACAGCCGCCACAGATACGGCTGACGATCTCGAGCAAGTGAGGTATCGAGCTGCCATGACGCTCAGGAGGGCTCTTCTTGGGGAGGGAACTTGCACAGACTATTGTTCTGGCGTTACACTTCCAGAAACCAAGATGAAACAACAATAGTGCGCGACTGCTGGTAGTTAACGATGGATGATTTGGCCGATGCTTCGAATCGTCTACAGTCGAATGAAGTAAAGACAAGTCTGATGTGAACTCATCATAATGTCGTTGTAGGACGAATCTGAGTTCAATGCCCGTACGTCTGGAACTTGCGAGGAGTTTGCAGTCGCACGCATCAGACGCGCGGCATTCCTTCCCATGCAACGATACGCGTTGCATGCATACCACAGTCAAAACTACCATAGTCTTGGATACATGAAATCCGCGACCAAAAAGCTATTTCTCATTCCCACTCTTGTCTGAGGAACTGTCGTTTTTCAATAGTACGTTCTTTACACCGCTCTTTAGAAAAAG
>JAAMXS010002822.1:46324-77450 GCA_019693525.1 Cylindrotheca fusiformis | reverse complement strand
TCTATTCGTGGACCAAATGGTTTGTGTTTGGAATTCCTTTCCACTCTTTCAACGCTGGTTGGCATTTCTACGTCATTTGCGGTACTGTACGCTCTTGGGTCATGAATTCCCTCGTGACATCCTTTTTCGAAGAGAAAGATTCACTCTCACACTATTGGCAGAACAAGATCAATCATTGCATCCATCCACAGTATTACAAACCAAGAAGTGTGAGTGCCAAAATCTTTTTTGGTTCTCACCAACTGCCACTGCGGCTCTTGAATCATGGTCAAGTTCGGTGGTCATATGGAGGCCTTGAGCCATGGAGATTTGGAGAGCTTGGCCCCATTTCTCGTGCCGTACAATAAGATCAAGGGTTTCATCTTTGAGGATCCCAAGGCGTTTGAAACGGCTTGGTCTATGGCCCTCCAGGCCGCCGAACAGAACTTCCGGAAGGACCGAAATGAATTTTGGCAGACTATTTTCGATGAGATATCTGCTAACGCGGCATCGGAAGAAGTTCGTGGCTCTCATCCTGGAAACGCTCTGCAATTGTACGTTCAAAGTGTCCACCCTGAAAAGGCAAGAGAAACCCTGGTCAAGATGCGCCAAATTCTTCAAGCAGGACAAACCAACTCGGAAGCTCTCAGGAAGTTAGTGAAGAAGTATGACAAACAGGGAGGCAATCTGTCACCCATGTTGCTTCCAGTACTCTACACGTCGTCACTCTACGCCGGTCAAAGCATGCTGATAAGTGGAATTGCGCTTCTCAGAGATCTGGTGGAGAACGAGTCAACCGAATTCCAGCCTCTCATTCGGAACGACAGCGATGCCCGGCATGCCAGATCTCACGAAAGTCGAATGGATGAAATCGATTGGTTGAAGCGTCTCGTCAAGTCTCTGGAGCAGGGCGGTCATTTGAATCGCCTCGTCGCCCATCGAGGCTTCCACAACATTCGAGACCGTAACGACAAACGACCCATTGAAAATTCCCTCAGCGCCTACGAAATTGCGTGGACTTCTGGAATCAATCTCTGCGAGTGCGACATTGCCATGACCAAGGATGAAAAGCTGGTGCTGGCACACGATGACAACTTTTGCCGCCTCGCACTGGATTCAAGTTCTCCCGAATCGTCGCGCCATGTCAGCGATTTGACGTTTCGCGAACTGTTGGGCTTGCCATTGAAATCGGGAATTCGACCCGCCCTGTTGATTGATGTGCTCCGGTCGGCGTCGGCCATCTCTCCCAATGCCCAGCTCATCATCGAGATCAAGCCCGGCAATGAAAATGCAGCCTCCGCATTGGCCCTCCTACTCGTGCGGCATCCGGATCTCTGCCGGTCCGTGGCCATGATCATGAGTTTCGATGCCGTGACGATGCACCGCTTGCGAGCTGAACTCAGTGTCATTGATGCCACGACTGCCGAACAGAATTTCAGCAGTTCCTATCCCTCCGGAACCATGCACAGTCGAGTCAACTCCTTCGACCACTTTGGGACCATGGCAACCATGCTGGGAACTCCCAACTTTTTGGCTTCGCTCGATGGACATCAGAGTGCGATTGGATTAAGTCTCAGCAATCCTAATCTCGATGCGCTCAACGGAGGAGGAGGACCGGAATCGAATCATCACGAAAGCAAAGAAGAACTCCACGAACACCATATGTCGCCAATTCGCGAACGCAAGGAGTCGTTGGTCCCTAAATTGATGCTCCTCACCGTCGCGGACCCACCGAAACGTCCGTGCGAACATAGGGTCAGCGTCGACGACCTCTCGCCCGTGGAAAGTTGGTTGGTAAGACCGGACGGGCAACTGGATGGAGTTTACTTACAGCTGGAAAAGAAAATGCTGAAACCGGAGGGAGCCAAGCGTCTCAGAGAATTGAGCGAACGCTTCTGTGTGGGGATTTGGAGCTACTCGGGGTTAGATCCAGATGACTTTCGAACGTTTGAGTGGCTCGTGGAAGAGGGAAACTGCACCTTTGTCAATACTGATCTACCAAACCACTTTAGAAGGGATATTGTGGTCAGAAAAAGTAGTTCCGGCTTGCAATAAGCAAAAACAGAATACAAGATCATTGCTATCTGCAAATGAATTTCATTGCATAGAGAACAAACCTTGTTTCCTAGTGAGAGCCGCTATTTTATAATAATACTAGTAGTACTAGGAAATGCCAAGTGGGTACAACCAGTCCTGAGTTGCTGATTTGAACGGTTTCATGATTCCATACTGGATGTGTCGTCGCTCGTCGCTACGACATCTGTGGGACACGCACTCCTCAGTGCATCTCGTCAATCTGTCTGTCCATGCCAGCTCAAAGCCATGACCCATGACACACAACCAAAAAGGCAGACCTCATGTTGACGTTTGCAGCAAGCCATAAGGAGAAGATTTCCTTGCTTGTGCTGTTACCCTTGCACTCTGATCTTCTGCCATCTCCATAGAAACGAAACGTAGCATTTTGCTTTTCTGGTCAATCTGCGAAACTTGCAAAAGATGAATTTCCTAAACTTCCTTTCACCGATGTTGACGAGGGGGTCGAGTAGTTGCGTCATGCCCCACCAACATCTTCAACAGCGTTTCATGTCCAAGTATCTTTCGAAGGCAGCGGCAAAACGGCTTCCACTTAGTACAAAAAGAGCGAGAAAAGGATATTACAAGGGGAAAGGAGGAACGAAGGAGGGCAAACTAAATAGCAAAGGAAAATTCATTGTCGACCAGGAGAAACGACTCGAATTGATCGTACCTGATTTGGAAGGGTTTAAGGTGAGTAACTGTCGAGATCGTCAATGTTATGGCACGTCCTTGAGAGTTCGACTAATCATGACACCTTTTCCCCAATGGAACGTTTCAGCTCAAACCGTACATCGCATCGACAGCATCAAGATTTCCCCCAGAGATCCGACGACGACCCGGTCAGACTGAATAAATGCAAATTTATTCCATTTCACGCTACAGTCTTTGTACTATTCTTTATTCATTTTAGCCCATAGTAGATGGTATAATAGAAAGGCTAAGTCGGTTTGTTTGTTCGGTTTCGCTCGATCGTTGCTGGCTTTATCTTCTTCTATGGCAGAGCGACAATGACGAATGTACTCCTTCATCGGTCTCTATTCTTGCCATGCGATGCCAACGGAGCCTACTCATGTGCATTGATGCAATTGGTGCGTGTTGATTCAGCACGACAGCACGACCAAGGCACTGTAGATCGCGAATAGCAGACGACTGGCCGTCTCCCGCCTTTGCCCGTTGGAGGTTGTTATGCTCAAACCTGGTGTTGCACCATTCATATTCGTGTTGGCATTCTTGGACAGAAATGTGGTGCACATAGCTTTGTCCTTTAATAAGATAAACCAGCAATGAATGATAGGTCGAAAAAGCGACCGAGGACATCTGACCGAAAAGTAGTGTGTGACGACAATAACCTTCGCTATGTTGAGTTCTATTCTGGAATCGGTGGTTGGACGATGGCACTGGAAGATGCCTTGCAGCGCTTGGCGGGGACAGATGCCTTTGCAAATATCCGAGGACAGCGTGTCGCTGCGTTGGACCATTCAGATTTATGTACCAGAGTCTTTGAGCATAACTTTGGCACTGATAGAAAGTCGTTTCAGATAGAACGGCTGACCAGAGAGCAGACTGAGGAGTGGGATGCTAGAATTTGGTTAATGTCTCCTCCTTGCCGTAAGTATGAAATTTGTGTGCTGGACTCGACAACATGTTGGATCCCCAGCGTCGAAAGCATGGTGCCTAATGGTTATGTTCTTTTTCGCTGATGATTACCTCTTTGAAGAACCACATACAAGACAGCATTCAAACCAAGAGAAAGACATTTCTGATACGCGGTCGTCTAGTTTCTTGCATCTTTGCAGTTTGCTTTCAGAAATGAGAGAAAGTGCACTGCCTATGATAATTTGCTGTGAAAACGTTATTGGCTTTGAAAAGTCCAACAGTTTTGATAGATGGCGGACAGTCTTGGCAGATCGAAAGTATCATGTGGGACATTTTCACCTCAATCCAACTCAAGTTGGCATCCCAAACGACCGTCCCAGATACTATTGTGTGGCCGTACAGAGGTCATGCTTGGCTACCTCGCATGAATCGACGTTTCTACAGACTAGGTACTTGCATCACGACACAAAACAAACTGATCCTACGAAAGTCTTTACTGCCATCCCTGAGCTTGATGTGGCATTAGAATCAAGTGACAATATCCTTCCATCTATTTCCTCGTATCTTGACGAAAATGTGGCCGAGCCGTTGCGAGTTCCCGAGAAGTTGCTGAAGACAGATGCTGCGTGGTGTTTTGATATCGTCTCGCCGAATGATCGCCGATCCAGGTGAGTCAGTCCCTTCTGTCCGACTTTCCACCATGTTTGATAAAGTTAATCAATACTCTCCTTATCAACAGCTGCTTTACGCACTCGTATGGGAGGTACATTAGGGGCACAGGAAGCATTTTGTATGACGACATCAATTCTGAAGGAAAACAGCTCTTGCAGCCCCAAGAACGAGAATTTCAGCACGGTTGGGCTGATGACTTTGATCTATCCAAAATGCGATATTTTTCAGGACTAGAGCTGTCGCGCCTCTTTGGGTTTCATCACGATTTCTCATTTCCTGCCAACTGCTCTACGAAGCAACAATGGAAACTAATGGGAAACTCGCTGAACGTTCGAGTTGCGTCGCGCATTGTTGAAATGGGACTAAGATCAATCAAACCTATGTCAAAGCGGGAGTCGCAGGAAGTTGCGCACGTTGAAGACAAGCTTAGCATCACTAATAACTAGACATGAAGTCGTCATTGTATTTCACAAGCAAATGCCCTGCCCTGACTACTACAACCTCATAGCTTTCCGCATCCTCGTTTTTCAAACTCGTCTCGGATTTGTTCTGCCTTGCAGACGGCGGGAAAGAAATGTACTTGTCCAGCGACGGCTTCTCCCGATTGTATTTTGTCTTCCTTGTTTGCAAGGAGACCTGGACCATCGTTCCAAGACCGCGAGTCTGTTTGTGTTTCTTTGAAATAAACTAGAATGGGACCAACGGGGCTGCTGTCGATTGGTGGGAAAAAGTCGTAGTTTACAATTGTATCGCATGCCCAAACATTTGCTCCGCCGACAACGACATTTTCACCCGAGCTTTCCGTTTCACCAGTTAGAATGTTCTTGACCGTGACCAGTTCTAGTTCGTTCTCTTCGTTGAAGACGAACCGTATACGAAAGCTCTGGAACAAAAAGAGTGCACCCAATAGAGTAACCAACGGGCCGAGAGTCAGCTGAATGTAGGGGATTTGATCCAGCAGGAACCCAGCAGACAAAAATGCCGCGGCAACACGGAAGTCATTCGAAACTGTTACGGGTTCGTAATAGACTGGTTCAGGCTCCTCTTCGACTGCTGCCTCTTTTGGTTTGAATAGATCAGACAAAAAGCCTAATGGAGAATCAGGCTCAGAAGTATCCTTCGTTGGCACTGATGGAATCTCAGCGACTGATGATGACGATGGCGGAACTTCCTCGTCACGCTTAAAAATGGCATCCAACGAAAAGCCAGACGGTTCCTCGACTTTGGTAGCAGCCACAGGCTTCGGTTTCTCTTCCTTTGGGCTAAGGAGATCGTCAAAAAATGTACCAGCAGGATTCTTCAAAGGATTGGCAGGAAACGATGCAGGATCTTCCTCTGCACGCTTGAAGATGGCATCCAACGAAAAGCCAGATGGTTCCTCGACCTTGGGAGCTACCGCAGGCTTGGGTTTCTCTTCCTTTGGGCTAAATAGATCGTCAAAAAATGTACCTGCTGGCTTCTTCAAAGGATTGGCAGGAAATGGGCCCGACACCTCCCCCTCTGTCTTGTCGTCCTCATATTCTCTTTTTGTTTCGAAGAATCGTCCCTTTTCCTCATCAAAGAAGATTTCCTTCGAATTTACTGTCTTTATCCAATCGCCGTCCTGCTCGCTCGACATGAAACGACGTCCAATCCTTGCTCCAGTTCGTGCCACAATATTGGTCGAGGGAACAACAAATGCGTGCGAACAAGTGTTGATTGTTAGAAGCGTCAATAGCCAACTTCTTTGCGGAAGGTAAGTCCTCATTTTGCAGTGCTGAAATCGAAAGGTGATTCAAGGTATTGACTGGGGCGTACCTACGAGGAGTTGATTTCGTCTCATGCAAGACAAGAAGACAGGCGTTGAGTTCTCATCTTCATCAGCAGTCGTCGCTTCTTACAAATGGACCGTGGCTGGCAAAGAGCATTTATGACGTCAGAAGTATCCCAAAGATCAACTTACATTTTGTGGTCGGATGCGTCATACGGACTCGACTAAAGGAGTCCCCTCCTCCTCTCTTGAGGGTTCTCGTTCCATACATACTAATTTTCCGTGGATTCTCCGTTCGGGAGTTGCGCCATAGCCTTTAACAAAAGGGGAAGGCGTTGACTGGAGATTCGATTCCAACCCACATCAAGATTAGAACACATCAAGAGCACCATTTTGAATCTCAACGCTTAGAAAGGTTACTATGAATATTGTTCAAGTTTCGATGTTATGCATTGTGCTCATGGCAAATGCAGCTTCCGGGTTTCAACTTGTGGTGAAGAAGTCTACATCATGCCGGAGACTTCAGACATCATGTTTCATGCTGCTAAATTCGAATTCCTCCTCGTACCACCACTCATCACAAGTCTTTCAGAGTAGAAGTGGCAGCGACGAGGATGATACGGGGTATTGTATTCCTGCTGCACATGGTCTCATATGCCCCGAAACGATTGCCAACATGGAACGGGAAGCATCTGGAAGAACTGCCAATCCGGTCATTCAAAAGTTCGTCGAAACGTACCATCGCCACGGTCCGTTGGCTTGCGAAGACATGCTGTCTGACCCAGAAATACTGCCGCACCTTACCAGAGCAATGAGAGACATTGCTTAAGTTTGGACAAGGTTTAGACTGAACCAATTTTCACCCAGCATTGACGCTTCTATGCTTCCACACTATTTCCATCCAGAATGGAAAGAACGTTCGCAATTGCTTCTTCGTTTTCACTCCAACACCATTCGCGCACACACTTATGTTCGTATGCCAATTAAATGACAACCCTACTCATTGATCTCGCGCTACGCGGCTCTGTTAATACAAGAATCCAGCATCTATTGATGTTGTTGTCTCCTTTGGCAACAAAAAGGGCTGCTGGTGGCACCTTTCTACTGTTTGCAAGCCATCGCTACAACGGACAACACACTCGCACCTCAACTTTCTCAAAATTGAATAATATCTTATAGAATATAGAAGAAGCCATGGACCGTCTTTTGTGTGTCAAGATACATCATTGTCTCTATTCCATTTCTTTCTATCTCGCTAGCAATAAGTCCAGCATGTTGGTTATGATCATCTCATCGTTTTCGTGGAGGTCCGATCCAATACAAACTTGGCAAAGTCATCATGAGATGTGGTAGTGATTTCTGAAGCCGCTGATGGGGACAAGTATGGCATCAACTTCAGTGCCAACAAATGCTTGCACAAAGGAGCGTTCATACTCTGGCTCTGCTTTTTGGTTGTTATCTTTTCCAGAAAGGAGCGACAGCTGCAATAGTCTATTGTGTTGTCTTGTCCTGCAAAGCAAAGGTACGACTGTTGTGAACCCCCTGTGGTCTTAGATGATCCCTTGACCAAGTAGAGACTCCTTCGGACGACAGGAGTCGAAACTTTTGTAATGACAGGATTTCCAGCAGACGCATCATCGAGCAAGGCCAGCGATGCAGACAGTGTGTTGCTGCCGTACAGGAATTCGGCCACATTGAGAATCTCGTTCTGTTGCATGTCTTTGTCGTTAGATGCAGCAACATCCAGAGACTCGAGATACGAGTTCAGTTGAACAAGAGGATCCTGGACTTGTGGGGGTGCTGGGGACGAAGGAGCAATCCAATTGCCTGTCATTGTTTTCTCGTCTTCCTAGTCGTTTGTTGTTGTTGTTGCTGCGAAGAATCGATGTTGCACTAGGTCCCCTTCGTAGCAAGTGTTTCGACCGATATTGTCTTGGCTAATGGTTGTATTTGAGCGGTTGCAGTACTGTAGGTTGCAGGTATAGATTTGAGTTGCTATGTTTGCTTCATGCTGTTGTCATTTTGTTGCCCCCTGGAATTGGCGCGACACTGGCATGACTCACTGGACCAGATAGAAAGGCTAAACCAATTTTTCCTTTTCTTGTTCACTTCATCCCGAACCCAACCGTTCTGGAATGGACACAACAAACCTGATTGGAATCAGTTCGGAAGCTATTGACTCTAAGTGCAGCAACATCCTATCTTGTGGAACTTTGTGTGACGACATTTTTGGAAACGACTGATATCGGCCCTGCTGCTTCCGCTGGTTTTGTCCTTTCCGCAACAGGCTCGTGAAGCTCAGAGTGGTTCTTTCTGGTCACGTGACTCTGCTATTCTATCGACAACCCTACTGTCTCTGCGAGCCATGCGTTTCGTATGCGTATTCTAGTCTGCAATGAAGATGTCCCTACTTCAATGGATTGGAATCTTGGTCGTTCTCACTGCCATTCAATCTTTCCTCACTCCACTGAAACCGGAGGGTGGCGGAGATGCCTACTCCATCATCGATCCCTTTTTGGAAGCAACGCCGACTGCCATCCAACCGTTGAAGGAGGAAAGCCACAAGAATCGCACCATGATATTTGTGCATGTTGGGAAAACTGGAGGAGAGACCATCAAATGGAGACTTCGAGTGATTTGCAACCTTCGAGGCAGTCAACGGAAAAAAGCGAAATGTTTCGAACAATTCCAAGCTCAAGGTGAATCCAAATTATCCCAGTCGACGATAGGGTACACTCATTGTGGGAGTCAACGACCGAAACATAGTATGGAGAAAGCCAACACGTTTCTAGTGAGCATTCGGGATCCTATTGTAAGTAAAGTCAGAGAAGAGTGCCAACTGGTGGATGCACCAAGAAAGAAGGTTTTGTGAATGGAACAGTTTCTGATGCTCCTGTTTGTCTATATGATGTATCGTATAGGATCGTATTGTAAGCTGGTTTCAGTATATGCATCCTCAAAACTGCATTCCCGAACGCCCCAGTGGAGCTTGCAACCTCAAGAAGGATACCAGCATTCCTTGGGGACATGACTTTTTTGAGATTTGTTTTCAGACTGTGGATGCCTTTGTGCAATCTATGCAATCATCAACAACAACATCTTCCACCAATTGTTCTCAACTAGCCATTGACGCGGTACAAGGGAATGGGCCCAAAGCACAATCGAATCATCTGTATTACAATTATATGTACAACTTCAATCGAACGATCCGGGCATTTCCACACAGAGCGATTGTGGTAGTGCGCAGAGAAACGCTTTGGGAGGATATGCGCAGTATCGA
This sequence comes from Cylindrotheca fusiformis, assembly GCA_019693525.1. Lineage (NCBI taxonomy): Eukaryota > Bacillariophyta > Bacillariophyceae > Bacillariales > Bacillariaceae > Cylindrotheca > Cylindrotheca fusiformis. The sequence goes on along the minus strand of JAAMXS010002822.1, from coordinate 68,097 downwards.
AATACTCTTGGGTGGGGATGGGTCGCGTAAATTTGAGCACGAGGGACCAGTCATTACGCACGGCAGCGAAAAGTTCCTCTACCAAGCGGTATTGGATCCATCACTCATTCCTACCATGTGCTGTGCCATACCTGGAGAAATATTGGTCTATTTCCATGTCTTGAGCAGAGCCGTCAATTTGGACCCACAACAAAAGGAGTATTCCAGAGCTCTTTTACTATCCAAATGCCAGGCCAATTCCGTCGAGGCTCTAGTGACCCAATGTCGTTGGAACAAGGACTCCCTACCAACAGCTCTTGTACCTACAATGCCATAAAACCGATAGCGTTTAAAGCCTTTTGGCTGCAAGACTTCAAATAAGGCAGGCAATGTAGACACTATTGGAATTATCTCATCATTGCCCATTGCCACCAACATGAATCAACAAAATTTTCGTATGCATTTGCCTACAAACTAAAACTCAACCGCTTGGACTCCTTGATACTCAGAGCTTATTCCCACCAGGGCGGCTTTCTTCTCCAGAACTTGAAATCAGTTTTATTTGCTTTTCGTACATCAAATTTTCCAATTTCTTAACCCTAGCTTTCAAATAGGAATTCGTGTTTTCCAATTCGTGCATCGCTGCCTTCACACTATTTACGTTCATTGGAGTGCGTGTGGAATCCAACAAGCCTTGAGCCAGGGATTCCAGTTCGTCGTCCTCAAATGGTTCGCCAGTCTCCCTGCTGACAACGTAGAACACATCCGCGATCATGCCCTCGCTGTCATCTTGCTTTGCTTGAATTTCCACAATCGAGCATCCACGAACCGATAATGCAGCAGTCATAGATGCCAATAGTCCATCCAAGTCAGGACCAAAAACCTTCAATGCCGTTGCATCCTTCCGGAGTGCATTCGATGCTTCCACTTGAAATTCAAATTCTTGCTCCTCATTAAAGGCTTGCAACTTCAGCGTTGAAGAACGGCCTGTATCGATGAACAGAAGGTTCACAAGGCCTAGTAGGCATCCCAAGACAACTCCCACAAGCGTTCCCATCCATCGAGCTTGGCCAACTATCGGCAGTGCACGTTGTGCCGACGTCAAATTTGCAGAAGGAAGACCAGCCATTTTGGCTGCTCTTTCAACTGTACCTCCAAATACCACACCGGAGGCATCAGAAACAACTTGGCCAAAGGCAGCGGCAGTCTGAACAAAAGCAGTTTCAGTCTGTTAGCATAGTCGATCGACCTTTACTCAGCTAATCCAAAAGATACACTTACCAGCGTGCTGAGACCAAACGTCACGCCCAGCGTACAGTCTATTGCATTCCCTGCTTGAAGCATGACGGTTTGATCCGTAAAACCAAATCCAATCATAGGCACTGCGGCCCGATTAAAAACTCTCCACAACTGTCTGTTGGTTGGCCGTTCGACCGTTTCAGCAGCCTCTGCATCGGAGGCCGACGTGGTCGACTTGGATCTCCTCACACCATTCTTTGGAAGGGACCGTGATCGAAAGTTTTCAATTAGCAAACGCCGAGAAGTCAACATTTGCTATCACTGGTGTCTATTCGATGAATCAACACTTTGGAACCAGGAAATGAATCCTTTTGGATATAAAAGGAATCCCCAGATTTGCAAATATTCCGATTTGAATTGGGAATTTCTTTTTGCGCGATTCGCGCGAATCGGCAGCACACCTCAAACACATGGGGGAATGATTGAAAAGGGGCCAAACTATCAGCAACTTGGCAACGACTCTTGTTTCTCCAGAAGCTACAAGGAACTCACTGTGGCGCTTTATGAGCTATACTTGTAGGTGCTTCATTTTGGAAGGCATGTCTGTTCATTGGCTGAAAACTTTCGACCATCTCAAGTCTTTCACATTGTAAAAACTACTAACTATCTTTATCGCTGGCGTCTGCTCACAGCTTGCTCTTTCGTGTCTTAGCAATACTTGCCTTTGTCGCCGCTTCTTTCCGCTGGTCATTCTTCATTTGGTTTACTTTGATGTATGCTGGTCGCGAATGACACAGGTCCAGGTACTCCACGACGGCTATTTCACTTCTCCACTTGTCGTCCCATCCAATTTCTTGACTCCAATCCAAACAATGAACATAGTATATATCGGCTGCGGTGAAATTCCTGCCCAACAAGTATGGGCCACCATTCTTTTTGAGTTGCCCTATTATACATCGGTTTGTCTTATGAAAATATTTCCTTGCGTGCTTCACCGCATCGGGGACAAATGTATAGAATTCTCCCAAAGTTTCGTGTTTTCGTTGAATCCAAAGTCCTTGTGCATCCATCTCGGTTGCCAGTACTGACAGCGTCTGTTCATACAATCCTCGTTCACGGGTACCAGGCACTGGCACTAAGGTTGAGTTTCTTGCACGATACTTGTCCCCCAAATAAGTGTTGATAGCACCGCTTTCGAATAACGAAAATCCACCATCCTCTTCGACAAGAATTGGAACTTTGCCCAACGGATTGAGTTTCAATACCTCGTCGGACTGCGGATGTAGGGGCTGCAGAGAAAAATGCATCAGGCATCATGCTCAGGAAGATACAGATAATAAATTTTAGTAGTAAGCGGAGTACCTTGTATCGATACGGGATTTGAAGCTCTTCAAGCATCCACAAACATCGAAAAGATCGATAGAAAGCTGCGCCCAGAAGCTTTGGTCCAGTCATGCTTGAATTCTGATCTGTTGTCACCGCCCAGTCGCGGGAAGGAGAACTCAAATGAAGAAACGAAAAACGGAAGTGATCAAAGAGAGTATCGGTGATGTGGATGGGCAAATATTGCCTTTTGCAGTCATAGACTGAGAGGAAGATACGATTCCTGTCTAGTAATAGACCAGTGACGTTTGATGTGAGTGGAAATGGTCTTGCCGTCTTATCCCCATGGCAACAAAGACCAGACGCCCGTCAGGTGGTATGTATGTAGTTGGTAGTCGGCCGCCCGTTCAGATGTGTCGCATGTGACATCATTTTCGAATAGCCGTTGATATTTGAAATTATTGGCGAGAATGCCGCGTCTGATGGCTCTTCGCAGACCCATATGGCTCCTCAATCAAGAGAAGGTTGAAAGTGATAGGGTTCCAGATCGAAGACAAGACAGTTGTTTTACTTGTCGTTCAAAGGTTTACGAAGCGAACACTTTTCTCCAATGGGTCGACAAAGAAGCTTCAAACTAGGCGACCTGGCAGCATGCGGGGGTATCCTGGGGGAATCCTATTTCTCAGAATATGGTGACGACGATGTATCCAAGACAGAAGCCCCTCCTTTATCATGGCGAGGTGATCCCTTGAAAACTCACAGCGACTGGACTATCGTCGTGGTTACGAGCGAATTCGACTCTCAAACGTACCACGTTCATAAGAGTATTCTCAGCGTTGGACCTCGAAGTAGCAAGTACTTCGCAAATCTGTTCCTTGAACAAGGGCATCACTACAACCAGTCTCAAACAACAAGAATTGAGCTCGATGAGCAAGACGCCGATTCATTTCCTTTGTTACTTGACTTCATGTACAATACACAACCCGATATAGATGACGATGATTCCTTGAGTCTAATAGTTGGTGACGATTTTACTACTTCCAATGCAGTTTCACTTCGGCACTTGGCGCGAGTATTTGACTGCGAGGGCCTTATGTTGGCAGTCAACAAATTCATACAAAAGGATTTATCCCTGAAGACCGGTCCTGTATATTTGACACAAGCATTTCTCTATCAAGATGAGCGATTGGTAGAATCCTCCAAGAGACTGTGTATCGACAACTTCAAGCACATCGACAAGCGATCAATCACAAAGCTGCCGCTTCCCTTGTTCCGATCGATCATCCGAGCAGTGACCGACCGCTTCAATTCTTCTGTTTCGTATCACGACGAAGAGGAGACGATGTTGAGTTTTCAGCTGAGTGAAGTCGTCTGTCAGTATTTTGAGAGGAATCCCGAGCAAGTTACTGTCGATCTCTTGCTGGAAATGACGGATGAAAGTATTATGCCGCAAATATCATCTGAGCCTGCTATTGGCTTCACAGCGATTGCTCGAGAACTGGACTCGTCCAAGGTCAGAGAGGACTCGGATGAATGGAAAGGATTGGTGACTCTGTGCAGGCGCTGTGCAAAATCCGTGGTTGCTGAGTACGGCTGGAAGGACTTTAACGTAGCGTCTGCACTCGAAGAATACGTCTATGGCCCATGTCGAAGTGCCGAAGGTGGCGAAATGGATTCGCTTCTATTTGCTACTTCCTTTGCTGCTGCCTTGGAGAAGGCGCAAATTGATTTTAAATCTCTCAATACAGGCTCTAGTAGGGTCAAAGAACAGGTCGGTGACCTTCAAAAGGACAACGAAGATCTCCTGATGAAGAAGAAAGTGCTCAAACACGACGTCGATAAGTACAGGCGTGAATTGGACTATACGAAAGAGGAGCTGATAATGCTGAAACAAGAATTGAAGAATATGAAAAAGAAGCATCGCATGTCTTTGAATGAACTATCGTGATTTTGGCTTGTAAATTTATCTCTATATAAAAGCAAATACATCCATTCAATGTATAGCTTGAGACATCATATCCTTATTCCTCTTTGCAAGTCTTCACCGAGTATCTTACCTTGCGCTTGGTTTGTCTAGTTACGGGTGAGAAACTAAATTGTGTGGGAAGCTTTCAAGATTCTAATCTAGATCTCGATTCGTGTTGTCAGTCACTTCTTCCTTGCCCCTTTTCCCGACGTAGCGTACTAGTGATTGAGATAGCTCTGTCACGATTCAGTCCTGTCTTATTGTGGTTAGATTGTAAATTGTTTGCTAAGCTTAATCCTACAATCTAGATCTCTAAAATTTTTGGTTGCCAGGTCAACTATTGCCTACATCTTGACTCCGTACAGTGTAGTGACTAATCACTCTACTCTGGCGGGATTCAAACAGTCCCCCTGACTCGATACACATCTGCACAGGAGGTGCGCAGATCAACTGGATCTTACGAGAAGAAAAAGATTTTTGCTGTCTTATGTTCCAGTTTTCTACAAACAACTTTTTGCTGATTGATGACTACAGCTTTATTGATCGACTGCAAAATGCGAGGTTACAGTGTAGGCATGCTCTCTTTTCTCCTCCTTCTGAACTCTTGTTTCGCTGATGGGGGAGGCGCTCTTCGAACTCCAATAAGTAGCATCGATGAAAAATTGGAAAGGGTAACCAAGATGCCGTTGATGATCGGTTCAAAGAGCACTCGCTTTTCCCCACCAATGACTGAACACTGCGATCGCATCACGATACAAAACATGACATGCAGTTTCTTTACACAACCATTAAACCACTTTGTCCCACGTGGTCGCTCACCAAGCTACGAACAACGATACTGCGTCTACAACGAGTTTGCCGAGAAAAACAGTACATCGCCAATCTTGTTCTACACAGGGAACGAATCACCGTTGGAGCAATACATCAATCACACCGGTCTCATGTGGGAACTAGCACCTGTTTTGAAAGCTCGAGTGGTGTTTGTGGAACATCGCTATGAAGGAGAGTCACTCCCGAACGTGGGATCCGACTGTCTTTCGTACGCCTCTACGATTCAGGCCTTGGCAGACTATGCCAGAATTCTGGAAGAGAATCTTAATCCCCACAACAAAGCCCCAGTATTTGCTTTTGGAGGTTCCTATGGAGGTATGCTATCAGCCTGGTTTCGTATGAAATACCCGCATTTGGTGGCCGGAGCAATTGCAGGATCAGCACCGACTGCTGCGTTCCCACAAAGCGCAAACGAGAAGATTGACTGGTCCGCCCGTGTCTTGGCTGCTGGACTTAGCAAGCCATACCCACCAAATGGTTCTACAAAACAGGAACCAAATCACTGCAACTCAAACCTATTGGCTGCATGGCCATTGATTTCGTGGATTGCTCAACAAAATGGTAGCGACGACTTCCTACAAAATTCTTTTCGATTATGTGAACCATTGAACGGCGATGCGCCAGCTCTATTGCGATGGGCTCAAGCTATCTGGTTCGATATGGGCGAAGGCTCGTTTCCTTACCCCTCCAGCTACATTCCATTTTCCTTGCTTCACAAAAAGGTGAACCTGCCTCCATGGCCTACTCAGGACGCTTGTTGGAAATCTAGTACCTTGCACAAAGATTGGGGAGTGGATTTCTCTGGAAATCTCTCAAATGTGAACTACAGCATTACGTATGGAGATAGTGGACTTTCTTTGGACGTAGATTGGGATGAGATTTCTGTTCGATCTTCGATTTCGTTAGAGACACTGAAAAATTCAACTCAAATTGGCGGTCTTCTGAGGAGTGTCCGGGATGCAGTTTCTGTGTGGTACAATATTACAAAGGATGTTAAATGCTTCAATGTCAGCCAAGAAGCACCAAATAAACAAAGAATCAACCAAGAGTCGATGCAATCTCGCCACCTCCTTCGAGAAAAGAAAGACCCCATCCAGGTATGCCACGATGCAATGAAGGAAATGGGAAGTTGGCCACCTCTCTGGTAAGCTTGCAATGTCAAAAATAGTTCTTCATCTTTTGCTGAAAGGCTATCTAATCTTGCAATAACTTCATCTTTCCTGATCAGTTGTAACGATGAAATCAACATGGTCATGACGTTTGCGAGGGGGATGGGATCGGACTTTTTCTGGCCACCTTCGCACCCGCGCTCGATTTCCACATACTCCGATATTGCCAAGAACATGAACCCGGTCCCGTGCCTCGATCCCGACGGCTTATACGGCTTCTCCAAGGAACCTTATGATCCCTGGTCAACCTGGCTTGAAGCCTACTATGGGTCTGGACTGAATATGGATGGGCATTCAAACATTGTTTTCTCCAATGGCCTGCTAGATCCTTGGAGCGCTGGCGGTGTTTATGCTGAGCACCCTTGGGAGGACCCACCCTACAGTGGCCCCATGGTACAGCAGATTACCAAATCGGATGTGATTGCGCTCATTATTGAAAACGGTGGCCACCACACAGATCTCATGTACAGTAGCAAGTCTGACTCTGAAGACATCACAAGGGCGCGGGAAATCGAACATGACTATTTGGTGAAATGGATTGATAACTTTTGGAAATCAAAGTGAGCCTACTTTTTCTAGTTTTGATTACACGAGTTTTAAAGTATTTCTATGAAACTCTTAGCTGCACAGGCATAGCAAATCGACTTCTAAATTCTGATGATCGCTGCCATTAGACTCCAAACGATTTATCGATGCGTGATATTGTCTTGGTCACGGAGACTGGAGAAGACGCTCTATTTAATGCGGCATCAGATTCTTGTAGCAAGTGGGTCAACCGACTCTGGCATTGCAGAATTCTAGGTGCCATTGGATCAAAACCAGCATTGGATAGACGAAACCAAGATTCCGAAAGATCTTCGGGAGCAACTGCTTCAACGGCATTTAACGAAGCTGCTAAAGCAATCTCGGATGGCTTGTATTCAACAAAGAAATAATCTAGTGCGGCCAATTCAATGAAATATAAAGCTTGGTCTCTCATGGCAAAGGGAGTGGTTGGGAGACAAACTGGTGCAAAATGCTCCACAAAAATCTGGGGTGTGGGTGGATGCATACGCCATTGCAAGCGTTGCAATACCTCGTATTCCATTTCCTTCATTTGATTCATGCTGAATCTATTTCTTGCCAGACGAAGCAGGCTTTCCATTGTAGTCTTCGATCCACATATTTGAATGGCATGAACCTCGTTGAGTTTGATAGCAAGATACACACATGTCATGGCCAATAGTTGTAGCTCTGCCTTGCCAAGTCCATCGATCGCTACCGACGCAAGGCAGCGGTCCAAGTAATTGGTGGCAACAAAAACAATTTCACGATCGAGATCAAAGTGGTCAACGACTGAGGGAACAAAAAAGACGAGTGTGGAGTGTAAGAGCATCACCCAATGGAAGAAGGAGAAACGAGCCTGTCGAAATAAACCTTACTTTTATAAGCCCATTCAAGCATATTCAGCCTCCATTCTGAATTCATTGTCAGATTTTTCTTGGTTGCATCATCAACGACATGATTGTCAAAAGGGTCTCGAGGAAGGAGTCTGCGTTTTTTTACCCCATCTCGAGCCTCACGAGGTGTTTGAGGAGTTGATGTTACAGACTGGGCACCAAGATAGTCATAGGTTTTGTATATCGTAGATTCCTGGTCGAGGAGGACGAGAAGCCTGTCTCTGGAAGATCCTTGCATCATCATTTGGTTTTTTGTCAGAAAAGAGAGGTTCCTGGATCTTGACATATGTGGAGGACAATTGCACGAAAGGAACTACCATTCGTATCGGAGGGGCGAACACGAAGTGACGGCACGTTTTGGGAAGTGGGACCTTGCAAGGACTGGAATGCTTTTCTGGTGCGTTGACTAATTAGAAATTTCTCCACTGTTACAGCAATCTAATGACATCTGCTCAAAACTATACTTATGAGAGGGAGTAACACGTTCCTAACCAGTAGGGCAAGTGAGAACTCCGAAATCTCAGCCAGTTCGCCTTCTAGCACGTGGCTGGAACATGTGGTGCAAAACACCGCACCAAACATGGAAGTGGAGACACAGCTCCAGCTGGCTGGTGGAATCTTCTAGACAGATTCGGGTATTTCTGAAACCCTGCCCACACAACCACACGAATTCCACTTATATGTAGAAAAATTTTCTGAACGTCCGTCAGTCAGTGAAAGTAGCTAGTATTTAAAAAAAAAGACACACCAGACCCATCTACAGTTCCAACAGCGCTCTTCCTTTCTCCCTGCTGTACATGATACTCCACCACAGATCACTGAATCGGCTACTCTTTGAATAGATAGTAGGAGGCAGGAGTCGTACCATCTGAAGCTGATTTCTGCTTTCTGAGAGCTTATCAATGCCACCCAGAGCAGATGTATGCCGAAAGGCAACGAACAGCCCTTGATGAAAGGCAAGAACGAGGCAGGAGATAATAAAATGGCAGAAATCAGTCGTGAATACGTTTTCTATATTCAAGCTGGGTGAAACCTAATCGATCCAGCGATTTCAATCATGTTTTGAAAGGGCATCTTTTGTGCTGCGTTGACCTGGTTCAAATGACTTGACGCTTTTCGAGTAGACTCCAAACGGATTGGCAGGCCCCTTTGATCTTTTCTTTTTTCGTTCGTATGCTTCAAATTCGTGTGTTCGAATTACAAAGAGAATCATCTCTATGAACAACATGACAACACCGCTAATGACACCAACAATGACTCGTTTAATATCCGTTCCTCCAGATGTTCGAGAAGAAAAATCGTCCCCAAGGAAGTAATCAAACAAACTCCCTGCGAAGAAATACATAAAACATCCAAACGAGAGGGGTGCAACGATCATGTTCAAACCAACTGACGCCGCGTATGTCATGGATTTAGCAGTAATGTCATCTGTTTTCCAATCGCTTTGCAAATTGCTTGTTAGCTTGCCGTATTTAGTTTCCTCGCTCTTTAGGCGCAATCGTTCTATGCGCTGACGGTATTTTCGTCTCCCTACAGTCTCTTCTGGTGGTTTTGGTGGAGGCGTGAAAAATAGAGACGTTCCATCAAGGGCCGTTTCCAGACGTGCCTTGTCCTTGTCGTCGAGAAGAACTTGCATGGCACAAAGCACATCAATGGGAATAAACTTTGGTTTCGTCGACTCTGGATTTCCTGTGCTTCGCATAACATCAATTGCTTCTTCTTTGTCCAAGTGCAAAATTGATTGATAGCTGGATGATTGCATGACAGTTCTCGTGGAAGAACCAGCACATTGCAAGAAGCATCCATGCCAAAGCTGTAGCAAATCATCAGTGAGTTCCAACCCAAGCAGACTCTTCTTGTAGCTGCTCGGAGGCGAACAATTCGTTTCCATTTTTTGATTTGCTTGCTTTCAGAAGGAGGTGATCCTGTGACTCTTGGACTCTGGGTTTGCCACCAGTTTTCTCATCGTCACACTGCTGCTGGTTGTTGTCATCCAACAATATCGACTGATTCGATTACTGCTCAACGAACCATTTTATTCTAATGGTTCGTCATCATACATACATCCTCCGTGCATCAAACTTTCGCTGTGTTATATATATATTGGTTGCGAAATTTGTCACACCACTGGATCAGGCCTCCGTGTACGGACAATTCGAAACCGGATTCGACGAACGTTCCGGTTAACAGAGTTCGCTTCGGGTACGTAGAGTATTTTGTTTTGAGCTCCTACTTTCGGTTGTTGTTTCCGGACTCTACGATCTTCAACTATTGGGAGGGGATTCCAATATATTCTACGTGTCAAAGACAAGTAATTAGCTAATATTTTCAAACTGAAGAATGACGCGCCATATTCCAAGTTTTGATATGCGCTCACATGAATTCATTGATTTGTTCCCCGTCCAGTCTTCCGTGAGTCTCTGTACACAGCAGTACAACAGTTTAAAAAAGCAAAATGTCAGTTGTAATTCGCTTCAGATTTTTCTTTGCCAATCAAACTCCACGCAACTCTGAAAAACGATGATGTGGATTTCCAGTGAGATGCGTCATGGGTACTCCAATCCATTGCTTATGCCAAGTGAGTTGTAAAAACCTGCTCCAATTCAGGCATGGGAAGAGAAGTGCTTCTAAGGATTGATCTTGTAGAATACAATGGTTGTAGCGTAAAAATGATAGATTAGAATATGAATAAAGACAAATGCAGGTATTATATTTCTGCTCTTTGTCCAAATTTAGTGTACAAGGGGGTATGATATTTATTAACTGCCAAAACTTGGCTCTCTGGTAACCTCGTATTGGAAAATGCGTCTGCTTTTGTGTTGCGTATGAAAACCTTCAATAATGCACTGAATCAAAGACTTATGGGGATGGGGTGGGTTCGGCAAGAACAGACACTGGTGAAACAGTGCCGTTCGCTTGCATGGATGCCTTCCTAGGGGTCTCTTCGACTTCGGCAGCAATATCACTTTGAGTGGCTTGACAGTAAATCCTCTCTAGTCGATCTCTGCATTCACGGACATTCTCCGAATCAGTGTCAAAACCGCTTCTTTGCAACGCAGACATTGCAAAGTCAGCATAGCCAAAAGACATGCGATCCATAGCATTCAGGATAGAAGCAATTGCAACCTCAGAAGGTTTGTAGTTAACAAAGAAGTAGTCCATAACTGAAAGTTCAGCCATGAACTGGGCAAGATCATGTGTCTCGGCATCTTCGAGGGAGACAAAATAGAGAAAGTGCTTCACGAACACTTGAGGTGTTGGAGGATGTACGTGCCATTGCAAACGTTGCAATACTTCGTATTCCATCTTCTGCATCTCCTGCAGGGTGAAGTACCCGCGGCTGAGCTGCAGGATTGTTCCCATGGTAGATTTGGATCCAGGGATCAACAAGTGTTTGTACTCATTGAGTTTGATAGAAAGATATAAGCATGTCATTGCAAGTAGTTGAAACATGTTTTTATCAACCGGTGTTGGATAGGAAGCAAGGTATCGGTCCATATGACTCATTGCGATGCATACAATTTCACGATTAAGATTGAAGTGATCGATAACTGTAGGGATATAGCCGAAAGTAGGTTTGTGATGAGTAAACCATCTCCCCCAATGATTTTAAATCTTCTGCATTGCTGCACGTACCTTGGTAAGCCCATTCGCAAATCTTTTCTCTCCATTGCTTATTGATAACGGATCCTGTTGATGCTTCGCTGGCAGAAGAAGACACAGCTTCGGCTTGGCTGCCATCTTCAGACTTCCTCTTCTTCGGACTCGGTGGAAAAGATCCATCACAATCGATCCCACTAGATGGACGAGAAGCCTCCTGCGCCATCTGCTGCATTCGATCCAGATAGTCGGAGGTATCGTAGAAGTCCGTCTCAAGATTGAGAAGGACTGCCAGCCGCTCAGTTGCATCCACCATGGTGATTCTGATGGGATGCTAAGACTTTGCTTGCTACTCAGTCAGAGCCGGCAAATTTATGAGAGGAACTGTTTGGTGTTTTTCTCCTAGATATGGCAGTACCAAATGTACTTGAGAGCTACAAGCGTCTTTTCACAGTATGCTTTTCGTATAGCCATGTGGCAGGCGCTTGAAGTGTGTGTGGTGGTGAAATTGCTCGTCGATTTCGTTGGCCCAATGAAATGTACGGTCAATCGTACTGCACAGGCTCCGCTTGTGCGAAGGTTCCCCGAAGTCGTTTGCTGCACAGAATTGAAGAAATTCTACTGACAAATGACGGGCAAAAGTACTCGAAATTTCTTTAACTTTCAAAACGACAACCATCCTTTTGATGTTCCTTAAGTATGAGCTAAAACTGAGTCTCAAACCTATCACAGGATATTTATTTTTATTTAAGGCAATGTTCAACGTACGTTGTACTTTGTGATAATTTTAATATTAGATCTTCGTTTCAAACCGCCAGTAGCATGGAATCTTCAACCAAAAAAATCCCGCCACAAACCGTCAGGGAGAACCAATGAAGCAGTTTCTGTCGAATATTACCTTTGATTCGTAGGGAAGTTGACAAGCGAAAAGAGACGGTTGCGTCCCGTTGGCCGCGAAGTACTGAAAGATCCAGGGCACTTTGGAGGATCTCAAGTTTTGGCGCGGTCCAACACTGGAACAGAAAAGTCTCGTCTTCTCGATATATCTTCATTTCCAGCCAAGTCGAGGAATACTTTCCAGTGCGAACCCAGAACAATAAAAACGGGGATGTAGAATTGGCGCGTCGATATATTTCAAAACCATCAAGTCATTGCCCACCATCTGTTTGTGAAGCAAATCAATCAATTGGTTCTCACACATGTAATCCATGTTCATGGATTTGAGCGAAATTACTGATTTGTCCTCCCCTGTAGAACCAGATACTATATTGCTGAGAAAAATCTGATACGAATTTGTTGAATGAGAGCTCAAGAAGTGCTGATTTTCTTCTACTCTTGCTCTTGCTATCTGGTAGAGAGACACGACACAATGGTCATTATGTGAAGCAAGATTTCATTTTCTGCTTTTCAATGATGGTTGTACTTGAGTATGAAACGAGTTGGATATAATGCTGCTACTTTCAACGATGCTGCGACCCAAATGCAAATCAATTTTCTCTTTCCTAGAGAACAAATGAACTTATTTGCCCTCACAAAATTCGTACGGTGGTTTTGAGGTCGAGGAAGACTTGAATGTGGACTTTTTTGTCTCCGCTACATGTTGCAAGACGAATACAGCCTTGGGTAGGAGAATGATAAACCCTATAATGGTTGAGGAGGCCGAGGGGTTAAAGGCCGTGCTTCATGTAAAAGGAGTATACTCTAGTCCTAACTCTTATTCTATTACATATACAGTATACTGTATTTGCAGATACTGTATCGATCTTTCAATGAAACTACAGAGTAGTCTAGATGATTCGTCAGAATATCAACGGATTCTTCGCGCCAAATACGAGAGCCACGTGAGGTTTCGTATACTTTGTACGCACAAGCCATTTCCTTAGGTAATTCCTACCTGCGACAAGAATCCTATTGGCAGTCGATTTTCGGGGCGGATTCTTGTCATTTGGTTTCGTCTACGACGTCCTTGTCTTTATCGTCTCGCATTGCTTTGATCGATTCTATCGTCAATCGTCGTCGCCACAAAAGAGAAGAAGAATCCTGGGTACCATGAACCGTCGGCGTCAGTTCGTCCGAACTTGCAAAAAGCAGGGAATGCATGTGCAACCTGCTGCATTGGAATCCATGATGGAAATCATCAATGACGAAGAATCGCTGTTGCGGGCATTGAAGTGGCTGACTCAAACGTTAACGTCTCGCAATCCTAAGATTGTGACACTCGATATATGGGAACAGGCTGTCGAAGCTTGTTTTGCTGACCCTGTTGCTACCAACGGCAATACAGCTGGTAGCAAGAATCCTCCAAAGGCTACTACTACTAGTAGCGACAGGCAGAATACAGCGGAGTTCATATCCGCTTTCGAGTCACCAAAGCTGATTTTCAATTCGCTGCGTCAACAGTTTTACTTTTCCGAACAGCAGCGATTTCCCCTGTTGGGTAGCGCCCAAGATAAAACTGAAATGATGACGCAGCGATATGCCTTCATTCATCAGCGAGTTGTTCGTCAAATGGAAAGCCCTCCTACGTGCATTGATCGATTGCTCGGAATGACGCAGTCTTCCTCTAGTGCGGAATCGAAGGTTTTGTTGGGAATGCTGCATCGGCACGCGGAAGGTCTAGAATTAGAAGACTTGACTGGTACGATTCTCTTGAAGGGTCTCGAAGATGCCATTATCCAAAAGACCGGTTTCTACACAGAAGGAAGCATCGTGTTGGTGAACGGGCAGTACGACAATGGTGTCTTTTGGGTAGATCGAATGGGGTTGCCCATGCTGGAACCCAAATCAGAAACAATGCCCTATCTGCCTCCACGTAAGCGATCTCCGCGAACCAAGAATCAGCCACCCCTAGTCATCTACTCAATGGCAAACATCGACTTGGATGACCCCGACAGGCGTCAAGCGTTGCAGGATCTAATCGACCAACTGATTGAGGAACCAAATGAAGCAATCTTGGTATTGTTTGGAAATTTCACCACCGAGACTCTCACGTTGTCTGTGGCTCTAGAGGAACTAGCGACCATTCTGGAGGATGTACCTGAACGCCACACCGTGGCCATTATGCCCGGACCCAACGATACATACAGTGCCTGCTGGCCAGTGCCCCCCATGAAATCACACACCCTGTCGCACCTGTCTCAAAAAGTCTGTTTGATTAGTAATCCTTGCCGATTGGAGTATGGAAATCAGCAAGTAATTCTAGTGCGGAAGGACTTGATTCGAGATCACCTGGAAAGTCAAGTCTTGACGGTATCTGGTGCCAAACAAAGTTTGTCTGCACGAGTCGTCAATACCATGTTAAGTCAGGGTCATGTTATGCCCAATGCTCCCATCTATTGGAACTACGACCATGCGATGCATTTGTATCCTTTGCCTGATTTACTCTTGTTGGGTTTGGATGACAAGGAAGAACGTTTTGAATGCTCGAAAGCCAAGTGCCAGGTTGTCGTTCCTGGGACTTCCTGGACCAGAGTCACACTGAATAGGAAGGGCCAAGCGCAAGTAGTCTACCCGGAGGAAGACATGGACGATCTGGAGGACGAGATCGCAAGCCCATAGAGAAGGCAATTCAATGGCTTGTCGGTTTTCTTCGATTTTGCAGTCCGGCATCGAAGAGGGAAGTAATAGCCAATGCTTAGTACTTAATGAACATTGAGTGCCAATCAGTAGCTGGCAAAAGAGAATGCCAGTTGATTCCCAAACCTTCTCTTAACATTTAGCTCTACTAGCGAGATTCAGAGCGCCCGATAGACGCGTGACATGTTGTCGTTCCAGTTTTTTCTGTGCCGAGGTCTCTCTGACTCTGCCGTTTTGGAACCTCTAGTACAACAATCCCCGCAGGATATGGAGAGAAGGATCAAAGAAGCCAATAGAAGCGTTGTCGAATGTGTTTTTGCTGCTAGTGCCATAGGGAGTTGCAATTTTCTGTTCTGGCCCTATCCTTGTACTGAATTCAAGAGTTTCTGCCAGTCGCATTCTTGCCTATACAAATTCATCGAGTTTGCAGCTTTCAGCATCGTCGCCCGTCTCAAAATCACTGTGCAGTTAAGTGACGGCAAGAGGAGCGAGAGGAATTGGTTCAGACTGGTGGCAGTATTATGCCCCGTTCGCGGCATGATCTCATCTTGGCCAATCCTAAATGTTCTGCTATGTTGCTACAGTAGCTCCACATCTTCTAGCGACCCCGAATCAATTGATTGGTCATCTGCAGGACTAGCCCGCATCGGGTTGTCTTGATACGAAGTCATCGAAGCGAGCTCAATCTCAACACTTCTCCTAATCTGAGAGCGTGTCCTCTTTCTGCGTACCATGACACCAACTATCGTTCCAAATGCAATCACTACCAGTGCCAGCATAGCAACCATTGCAGTTTTCGATGCACCGCTTTCGCGTTCTAGAGCAGAATCGTCTGCATGGATGGACGAGTCCAACAATTCGCAATGTGCACCGGTCCATCCTTTGGGACATTTGCATCCTGGTCGGCTAGTGAATGAACAAAACGAGATCAGTGACGTGGACACATGCAAAACCTGTGCGAGGAATGGGACCCCGATGAGACGGCCTACCTCCTTCCATGTTGTTCAATCTCCATGCACACTCCATCGTTGACACAATAGACCACAGAATCTAACCCGGCGTACACTTCTTGTGAGGCATCATCCGTCGTACAGACTGTCATTTGGAAATGTTGGCAAGTGTCCTTCTCCGGGGGGCATTCACAGGTCCATTTGGGATTCAAACCAGATGTGAAGACGCACTGGGTCCCATGCAGGCACATATGTTCCCCATTTCCACATTCCTCATAGGCGTACTCACACTTTGTTCCTGTATAGCCACTTGGACAGACACAACGATCTTTCTCATCATCGATGTGCGCTGACTGACATTTGCCTCCATGGAAACATTCCACGTTGCAACTATCGTTGTCGTGATGCGCTTGTTCTGGTGATTCAAATTCGCAGGATGGACCAATCCAATCATCTGCGCAGTTGCAAGAGAAGGAACTGTAGACACACATGTAAGTATTGGAACATGTTTGGCATAAACTGTGGAACCTTGCGTAACCTACCCGTTGCCTTCGTCCACGCAGTCTCCGTAGTTGAGGCAAAAGTGTGTCTTGGATTCGTCGCAATACACGCTTGCTTCATCATCACAAGAGGTTCCTTTGAATTGTTTCCCGGGAATGATAGTTTGGGTACAGTCACAATAAGAATCATCTATACATGGAGCTCCGTTGTAGCACTTGGTATCCCCACATTTCACAACGGCAACCTCGTCACATAGATTCCCAACAAAGCCCTGTTCGCAATGGCAATAGTTTTCACCATCTCGTTCCTTGCAGACTCCTCCATTCCGACAAAATATTCCTGCACTGTCGTCACAAGATTGGATATGTTCTTCTTGACAGTACGGTCCCGTGTAGTATCGTCCATGTCGAGTGGCCGTAGTGCAATCGCATGAATATTGTCGGTTGCCAAAATCATCAATCTGTCCGACGACACAGGATCCTCCATGATAGCACGTATGATAGGGGGACGAATCGGCACAACTTTCGTAGACAGTCGAACACGTGAACCCAGTAAACCCTTCTTCGCATGCACATCGATACTCTGCAGAATTGTTTCCTTTCTGCTCACACACGGATCCATTCATACATCTCAACGGACATTCCCGGTCTTGCCCTTGCCCCAAGAGACTGCAATACCACAACAAGAATGCAACACTTCTTGCCAAGACTTTCCGCTGCTTCATAATTACTTCTACGTTCCCCTCCTCATTGTGAGTATGAGTACTTATAGTAATACATCAAAGGAAGACTCGTTGGATCTTGTGGAAGTTTAACCTGACACATTCTGGTTTCGCTCTCATCATTTTTAATTTCTTTTTTGCCGCCAGACAGTTGTAGTCGAAGGAATCAAAATTGCTGTGTTGTTCAACTGTCCTTTCTAAGCGACTAAACGTGCTATGTGAGTCTGTCAGTCCTCCTCAGCTCTACCGCGCACAAAAATGACAAATGACTGTCTGTGGATATAATGTGCGCGCACTTTGAACACGTTTATACTGCTTGTACATACGTACCAATTGTTTGAAGCTACCATCGCCAAGACACTCCCGCCGAGATTCTGAGCGCCTACCATGCCGCTAGACCAGAAGTAACAGTCAGGAAAACTGTCACTATTGTTTTGAACTGTGTTTTGCATTGCTTGTTGTTCAGTGTCTTTCATCAGTCCTCAAAATGATGGCAATGTTTCTTTCTACAGTAATTTCGTTGTTGGTTGCTTCGTTGGCGGTTGTGAGTGGCGATACGTGTGGCAACAGCACGCTTCACTGCTACGGCGATGGCATTCCATGTCTGGAAGGTGACGCGGATTTTTCGCTTCATCCCAGGGACCCCTTTAACGAGACTTTTTTCTTTCTCAAAACAACGAATATGGATGGCTATTATTGCGACTGTCCTGACAATCTCACAGGCCTCCGCTGTGCTCGTGAGTACGAAAAATGCGATGGAGCGGATCATTTTTGTTACCACGGTGGCAAATGCATCAAAGGTTTGAATGACAAGGTCAGTGAAAACGAACTCTTTTGCGACTGCTCGGATGCCAAACACAACGGCATCCCTTACAAGGGGAAATATTGTGAAGTAGAACTCGAACAATGCGGCGGTACCGATTCCGAAATCTACTGCGCAAACAATGGAAATTGCAAGGACGATTTTGCAAACAAGCTGCGTCCTTGCGATTGCGATCCCGCCCATCGGGGTCCGCACTGCGAATTTGACGATGGTCATGTTCCAGAATGCAACTTGGAGTGCGACAATGGCGGAGAATGTGCCCGTGGCATTAAAACCTACTCCACTGCGTTGCACAATGATTTCTTTGCCAGGCATGATGGCAATTTTATGTACTGCGACTGCCCAGAAGGATACTACGGACTCAAGTGCGAAGCCAGAGCCGAAGCTTGTGGAGATGCTCAATGCTTTCATGGGGGGAAGTGCATCCAGTCGAAAAATTCCAAGAATGAAACTATTGATGCCTGCGACTGTTCCGAAGCCTCGCACGAAGGGGTTCCCTACATTGGCCAGTATTGCCAGTCACCAGTAACCAAAAAATGCAGCGAGGATGGAGCCAACGGGCAATTCGTTTGCGCCAACGAAGGAGAATGCAAAGACGAAGCGTAAGTTCTTTATTTCCTCATGTCATTGGGATGCATGCTCTGTTGCCATTCGAATGCTCATCTCCATGTCATTCATTCTCTGTTGTCCTGATTAAATAGCCACGAGGGATGTACATGCAAGGACGGGTTCCACGGAGATCAGTGCGAACACCATGCCAGCATGAATGAAACTGATGTCACCAATTGCAACTTGGATTGCCGCAATGACGGGAATTGCCGCGTAGGCAAGAAGGATACTTCTCTCTTTAGTGATTTTGAGGAACCGTTGCAAGAAGCTGGCTTGAAAAAACATACTGACATAGGCTTTCAATATTGTGTGTGCCCAGAAGGATACTTTGGAATTCTATGCGAACACAAACTTGACATTTGCCCGGGGGGTGAGCATATCTGTTTGCACGGTTCCAGGTGCGTGGGTGTCAATGAAACGACAGATTTAGCGCACGAATGCGACTGCAAAGATGGATTTGATTCCTTGAAAACTTTTGCTGGAAAGTTTTGCCAATATGAAAGCACCGATATCTGCACCAAGAGTCGACAACCTGGGCTGGGCAAGTCCAAAATGGCATTTTGTGTCAATAATGGAAAATGTAAGGGACGAGTCGAAGAAACGGAGGATCATCCCGGATGCGACTGTCCGGACAAGTACGCGGGGCCCCATTGCGAATACCTCAAGGGAAGAGACCACGTGCCATCCGCACGTCATGGAGGGCGAGGATCATCGGAAGATGGCCCTAATATGCCGATACTTGTCTCCATGGCCGTTATTTTGGTTGCTTTGATTGTCGTTGTGACACTGATGATCTGCACTGGTAAGAAGAAGAAGAAACTCGACAAGGCCAGTGACAGTGTTTTGGAAGATGCAGAGCAAATGGACCCTGAGGTCGAAGATTATGATAGTGGGAAACAAGGAACTCCAGCGGCATCAGCAGAATCGAAGATTCCAAATCTTCAGAATGTTGAAATCATTTAGATCATTCAAGATCATTTTATTTTATAGAAATTCATTTTAATCTCTTTACTATCACTATATTCGTCCTATGAAGTAGAGAGCGACCTGTAGGCGCCAGGTTTCGGAACCCAGGATCAATAGTGTGCTAGCCTCTTTTTGATGCCAAGGAATTGTCGTTGTACAAAAAGAGCAAATGATTAGCTCACCAGATGACTCAGATACTAGTAGCAATTCTTGTAGTTGTAGTACTTGACGACACAAGCACAAGCTTCAGAAAATAATAATGTGGGCTCGCCATCCCTTTTGACAAGATTCTTGGCCAACTTGAACGGACTTCACCCAGTCTTGCCAACGGATTCTTTTGCTTTCAGTATTATAGGAGCTTAATTCTGATTGATAAGTAGGAATGCTACATACGCCCTTTTTTAAATACCCCCCAGAATGGCGCATGTCAGCCTTTTCGGTACAGTAGAGTATGAAGAGAGCTTCTCTTGCACAGCACAATCACCCGACAACTACATTCGTTTCGCAATCCATGGAACTAGCAACATCATCACCATGGCGGTCATATCTCCTACTTCCAGCAAATTGTACAAGTTGAAATCACTACGATATTGGGATGTCAAAGTGTCACCAGCCGAAACTAAGGAGGTTGGCGGCCATATGATGCCCACCCTGACGGGGGGTTTAATCGGAAAGCTTGGCTTCGCGAAACGATCTCGCAGAATCACAATTGAAACCTATGGAGTCGATGAAGTACAAAAGAAGCATCACAGAAGGAAGTCATCGCTGGAAGTTGGGCGGAGGTTGAGCTTTGACAAATTCATGATAATGGGGTCGCCGAATGACAAAGCTGCAACAACTAAACTTGAACAAGACGAAGTTGTTGTCTTTCGTGTATTCAAATCAAAACGTATCACTGATACCAGCTACAAAATAGACGATGGTGAATGGGGTAAGATGGGCGAATAGAAGTTGTTTCATTACGTTTCAAGCCAACCTAACCGTTGAAGCCATGCTTCACTAGATGAACAATTTCTGAATGCGTTGTCCACAGAAACGAATGCAGGAGAGGAGAGCAGTCCCGCAAAAGAAAGTCGCTGGACTGAAAGGTATAGAATACGGCAGTCTCACGTCAAAGTTTTGAGCGTTTCGGAAAAGTCCTGTAGACTGAAACTCGGTGTAGGAGGAAAGACAAAAGTGCGCACCATCTCATTCCGTTCCAAAGAGGACAAAGACAGTTTTTTGGATGTCACACAAGCCATGAAAGATTTACAGAAAGAACGATCGAGCCGGCTTGCTGCTGCATACAAGGAAAAGCTGGGACAAAGTAGTCCAGGCAGAGCAACTGGCGGGAAGAAAGACGACACCTTGGTGGTTTCGACCCGTTCAGAAAGCACTAATTCTGAAACTTCTGAGCGCAAGCTCAAGCTTCTATCAAAGAAAATTTCCCCTATCACGAGTCCCATAAGAAAGTTAGGGAAGAAGGTTAAACGAGAAGCGATGTTTTGGAGGGACGGGGACAAGAATGTGGACCTGCCGGACCAGCAGCAACAGCACGAAGGAGATGGTAGCAGTCGATCACTCTTTTTTGGATTAGAAAACTCGTTTCCAATCTCCACTATGTCCAAAGGAGTTTCGAAGCTTGGCCAATTCATCCCAATCGCCACTGTAACCAAAGGGGCATCAAAGCTTGGTCAGATTGTCCCGACCAGCACAGTGACCAAAGGAGCCTCGAAGCTTGGCCAGTTAGTCCCAACGGCCACAATGGCCAGAGGAGCCTCGAAACTTGGTCAGATGGTTCCAATCGGCACAGTGTCTAAGGGGGCATCGATGCTTGGTCAGTTGATAGCAAAACCATTCGGTATTGGACCCGTCCGCGAGGATTTCGGTGCAAACGCTACCATTGATTTGTTGATAGAGATTGTATCTGCTTTCAATCTTCCAGCCTCGGCCACTTCGAAATATGATCCCTACGTCAGGGTCTTTGATGGCAGAAAGGCGATATACAAGACCAAACATGTGCCGAAAAAGTACGTCCTTTGGTTAACCACCGTTGGTACAAACATATTCTACCAGCACGCTCATGATGAACTTGTTTTCTC
>JAAMXS010002822.1:0-46198 GCA_019693525.1 Cylindrotheca fusiformis | reverse complement strand
TGCATGTCACAATTGGGACAGTCAATGTCAGTAAGAACGACATTTTGAATGGAACCGGTGAAAGGTTGGAGTACAAGATTTCTTTGAACAAAAAGTTGGCAACAGATGATTCAACACCAGTGAGTACAAGCTTAGAATCAACTGTTTTTGGTGGAACGCCCCTACTAAGTCCTCTACTAGTCTCTCTTAGCTCTCCGCTTTCGGCAAGCGACAAAGGCAGACATGGAGTTTATGCGCACTTATGAGAAAAATCGACGGCGAAACAGAAGAGCAGTATTTGCAGATGAATCCTTTCTTGGACCAAAACTTCATAAGAATCTCAATCTATTGAGGCAAACGCGCAAAGGTAAGTTTTACACGTTGCACAAGTGTCGTTGAGTTTCCATGAAATACGTTTAGCTCACAAGTAGATTGTTACCGTAGCAAGGAATGGTGTAAAGAAAGTAAGTGCATTTTTTCATTGATGCTTTATCCATTTCTACTCCCTCACCTCTTTGAATGCAATTTTCAAAATAGTACTTGATTAAACCAAAGCCGGACCCAGAACATCCGGAAACTACAAAATGGATGAGTTCCCAAGAGATAGAGTCAGAAGTTGTACAACCGTCACGTGGGTGGATCGAATCGGGCTCTGGGAAGCTTGGAAAAGTATACTGTGAGGTTATTGGTTGCGATAATCTTCCCAACCTCGACTTCAATTTAACAGGAGGCAACAAAACAGATCCTTTCGTCTGCCTTGTCTATGAAGACTCAATCGTACATACGGATGTTCTTTACAATGTCCTTGCGCCAAGATGGATGCCCTGGACGCAACGAGCCTTTGTTTTCAATATCATGCACCCGAACTCACAGATATTTATTGGAGTCTTCGACTTCGACGCCACTGATCCAAACCACGACGTTGTTGGTCGGGCAACGTGCAACATCAGCAACTTTCACCCTGGAACCATTTACACGGTACAATACAACTTGCACTCTACTATCAATTTTCAAAAGAAAATTAGAGGCCAAATCACCTTACGCATTCGTGTTGAATGGGAAAGTGAAAGAGCTGCTTTACTGGAAGGATACAATATTTCGACCCAGCCTTTTCACGTAGCTGTAGTCAGAAGACAGTTTTTTCGAACAGTCGCATACGCTTTGACCAATGAGGTACGATGTTCTGCAGGGGAACTCACTCCCATTCTGTGCGATTTGCTGACTATTTATCTTTGTCAATTCGTGCTGCAGCCCAGTCCATATCAACTGAATTTGAACACTATATCGAACTATATCACCGAGCTGTGGACATACTGGGAGTTTACCCACATTAACCAGTTCTTTTGGGCGCTGATTTTATGGAAGTCCCACTACACGTTGTATCTTCCCATCCCCTTCTGGAAACCACCCCCACTATACATACCCCTGCGGTCTATGGTAGCCTTTGCATGGGGAATAGCTTTGTCACGGAACCTTGAGCTTTTTCCGTCTTTCGTCGCTTTTTCGGTTGCATGGGTGCTGATTGCCACACATGATGCACAAAGCCGGCGACCTAGCGTATGGCAACGCCCCCGTGGATACTTCGACCTGCTGGGAGCATTGCTTTTTAATAAGACTCCGAGGCCGCGGGGAATTGCGAAGTTTCATGACCATGATCGTGTTAGGAAATTCAAAAAGATTGAAAAGGCTATCAAACAGGCGCAGGAGGAGGCCTTGAAGTTTTACTACTTGGAGCAAGCTAATTTTGAGTCACAAGCTGCAGAAACAAGCATGGGAACTGCCGACTTGGACATTTCGACACAGACATCAGGTGGAATTATTGACATGTTTATGGTGCCATTCATTCCAATTCTACTTCCAGTTCAGCTCTGGCTGCATTGGTTCTGCAGATGGTTTCGAATTGCGAAAGGGATCGTTTTGTGGCGCGACAGCTACTACGCATTTTGGCTCGTCACTGCAAGCCTAGTCACGTCATTCGTTTTCCTCTGGGTACCCTGGACACTTGTTATTAAGTGGGCACTCAAGGTTGTTGTCTGGGTCTTCCTTGGTCCTTGGATGAAGCTTGTTGATGTTTATTATTACAAATACAAAGAACGTAACGAGAAAACGGAAGAGGAAATAAAGAAAGACCTTGAAGAGGAACTGAAGCAGCTTAGGAATCAGTGGTCAGGATGGTCGAACTATAGAAAGATGATGTATGAAGAGGCGGTGAAAACCAAGGATATTAAGGAGTATATGTTTGGCCATGTGAGTTTTCGTCACGGTTTCTCTGCTCAAATGAACCTTTTTTAAGCTGCATCGCAACTCATTTGTGGCGTCTTCTTGTTGGATACAGTATGTCATGGGTGTCCCCAGAGTAAAGGATGAGTTTGATTACGACGATCCGCTGCCATCGTCGAGCGCCGAACCTAAGGATTCCGATGAAGGCAGAGCTCTTTGCAATGTCAATATCGTAGGTAGAAAACATGGTCAAGAGCTATTTGGGACGATGATCCGTCTTCGAGAAAAAGATATGGTGGAAGGGGATCAGCAAGGGTGCATGCAATTTTCTGGAGAAAACAGCGAGATGGATGGCTCTCATCGGAGTGATCAGTCGAGTCTAGAGGGCAGTCGACAGGAATTTCAACCGGGAGGTACACCAAAGTGTGACCAAAACGTTATTTACGAGAATGAGTCGGACGATGAGTAAGTTCGGCCAGACACCATATTGCTTTGTTCCCAATGAAAAGTGTTCAAAATCTCATCAATGGTGTCTATCTCAGGAGCGATTGGACTGATGGCGAAAAAATAAAGAGTGCCTAGGAAGCCATATTTGTAGACAAGGCACATTTCCCGTTCAATGTTACGGATTTGCAGAAGCTATGTAGTTGCTCATTTCTGTTGGTTGACCTCTCTATGGTTTCATTCCGTCCGTCCTGCATCCGTGCGTCATCCGTTTATTTCACCACAAACGTCACTACATGGGCGGGGGACTTCAATCGATCCGACCTCGACACTCACACTGATGGCGCATCGTTCACGACCATCCCTCATGTATGTTGTATCCAGAAAGGACTATCCACGAGATCCTTCGATCCATGGAATCCGATGATCTTAAAGAGTAGCCATTTTTTCAGTTTAATATGACCTCAAATAGAGTTTGGCGCCTTTGCTTTTCCGTTTGCTTTCTTGTGATCGGGGGGTGCTCCAGTTTTCATTCGCTGAGCAAACACTCTCGCAGTGCAGGTAGAAAAGGCGATGCTCTTGCAGACTACTGTCCCATATTCTGTGTTGGGCATCATTGCGGACACTTGAATTCCTGCTCTGTCCCTGAGGAGAGGAGAGCTCCTCGGACATGGCTGGAAAGAGTTGAAGAATTGGTAGAATATAAGGAAAAACACGGAAACACGTTTGTCCCAAAGAGATATCCGGAAAACCCCAGCCTTGGGAACTGGGTAAACAAGCAACGGGTTATGTATCGGAGGTATTGTGCCAATGAACGTCCCTGTTCTTTGACTGCAGAAAAGGTTGACATCTTGAATCAAATTGGGTTTTGTTGGGATGGAACGTTGGGCACCAAGAACAATAGGGCAAGGTCCCAAGATGCAGAAACAAAGTGGTGGCAGCAGCTCAAGGAATTTCAAAGGGCACGGGAATCTCAAGAAAAATTTTCTGCTTCTTTGGATCAGTGGATACGCCGACAGCGAACCGAATATGAAAGGTTTGAAGCTGGAGACAATATGTGCAGGCTGGACGCAAACAAGATTGCATCGCTGAACGAAATTGACCCATCGTGGTGGAAGACAAACCGGCAAAGACAATGGGACGAGCGGTGTCGTGAATTGATAGCCTATCGTGATAAGCATGGTACCTGTTCTGTGCCCATCAACTACAAGGAAAACAAGAAGCTGGCCAACTGGGTGAGCAACTGTCGAAAACACTACAATCTTCATAGGGCTGGAAAGCGTAGTAGTCTTTCCATAGAAAGAATTGAAGAACTGGATGAAATTGGGATGGTGTGGGATCGATGGGAGTTTGAATTTGAAAAGAAACAAGGCCAGCCCTTTGGTGGAGCTAGCACAAGTTGGGTGGATCAAGCATGACATATAGTTTCGTCTTACATCAACCCTTACAAGTGAAATGTACAAGTTCCGGACTGAAGTTCTACGAGAAAAGACGAGATTTCTCATTCTTGGAAATGTTGTCAACAAAAGCGAATCTCAAGGATCACTTCCTCCCTAGGTTTGGTTGCTCACGCCACCGCCTGCAGGTGCATTGGCGGACGGTGCACCGCTTCCAAAGAAGGATGGCTCTAGCAGCAGATGGCTAGTAGCTCCCTTGACGTCCGGCTCCACTCGGTCCAGTCGATCAGATTCTTGGTGTTCCAGGCGTTGGATTCTGGAGTACTCTTCTTGCGTCTTGGCGGTGACTTGAACATAGACTGTAATCTCCTGTAAAAGTTTCTTGCACCACTCTCGGACGCCTTGTAGTTTGTCATCGAGAATCAAACCTGCCTCGCGAGTAATGGCGTCAAGTTCGGGATGTTCTTGGGGATCAATTCCGTCGTTGTTGTTGCTGTTGTTGCTGCTATTGTTGGGATCAGCATCATGTCTCTTGGTAGATTCAACCATATGTGTAGTAGTAGAATCTTCAATGGAGTTGTCAAGGCTCCCTGCCAGCAAGTCGGACGTTGGGGCATTGGTGTAATACTCATTTGGAGTTTCGCTGCTGCCGTTGTTGCACCCGGCCAGGGGGTCCGAAGAGACCATCCCATCGGAGTCAGATAGTCTGGCTTTCTTGTGGTTGCTCGATTCTTTCTCATTGTCGACGCATCGTTTCTTGGCTTCTTCCTCGGAAGTGTCGTCGAGAACTCCCTGCGACGGCTGGAAGAAATCTGATTCGAAGTCTGTTGCGTGAGACATGGTGGCAGAACACTTGGGAAAAAAGATGAAGGGCTATGGAAGGTCAAGACGGACGGGCTCGGACTATCAATAGACGAAGTCTATGAACAGAGAAAAAGGAGTTTTATCAACAACAACGAAACACGGATTGCATGAATCTGTGTCCTTCGTCGTTGGCTTCGCTTGTGTCATGCGTTGCATTCAAGATTCAAATTTGTTGTTGGCGCGGGCCCGCGGGAGCATTTTGACTCATTGGAATAGTTCCGATTGGCTAGCGAAGAGTATCTTCCCAGCTCGAGACCTGCAATGCAACATTCTAGGAATCAAAAGTAACAACACGAAAAGTAATCAAAGCAAAGCACGGAACCAATTCCTGTTGCCACTTTTGTCGCATGGAATATCTGTACACTACAATTTTAGCTGAAACAAACAAGGAGTAGCCCATCCAAAAGAAAAATAGGGCTACCCACCAAAAAAAATCATCCTTCCCCTCTACAAGTGACCTGCCGCCTTTGCTGCTGCTTCATTAGGATACGTCATGACTTGAGTGAAAGGGGTCCCGGCATCATTCACAGTTGTGATGGAAACGTCAACTGTCCCATCCGGTTTGACCAATACAGATGTTTCCGTATTGGTTTCGTTGGATGTACTATGGAAGCTTCCATTCGTTGCAACAGGAGTACTAGCACCCGATGACTCATCGGCGTCGATTTGTTCCGATTCATCATTCTGCAGTGAGGATACCAGCTCCTCGGCATTGTCCCATTCCTCCACTGGGTCAACTTCTACTTCCTCTTCATCACTCTCTAGAGTGTCGATGATGTGCCCCGCAAATCTTGCAGCAGCTTCGTTTGGGTACACAAACCTCTGAACCGAGTCTGGGCTGCTTCCCTCAGAGGTCTGGATTTCTACGAGAACGCTGCCATCAGGTCGGATGGTTATCGATTTGCTTTCCAAACTTCCGTCGGGACGAACTGCGGCGGATTTGCTTTCTGTTGCAGATTCCTCCGGTGGGTCCGGAGAACTTTCTCTTGGAGCTTCTGGATGACTTTCTTTTGGTGCTTCTGGATGGTCTTGTAATTTACTCTGTGATTGTGAATCACTATCCAGGCTGTCTTCATTCTCAGATTTCGAATCTCCATCTATGCCGTTTTCGCTCGTAGCGTTCTTGCCCCATTGAGTATAGATACAACAACCAGCATTTCTTTCTCCTGGTGGAGGCGGCAAATTTGGTGGCAGACAGGCCAACACTACGTATAGAATTGTTGCAGTCAAGGAGAAAAACGAGCCGTTCTTGAATGTGCACTCATTTACAGACGCTGCTTCAAAGCTACCAATAGATCGGCCGCAACAAATCAAAAGTTAGCGCAGGGCACATCGGTACTGAACGACTGTGGGATGAATGATTGGTCGATCTATCGACCAGCTGACTCACCAGAATTCGGTATCTGCGAATACAAGAAATGTGCCAGCTTGCATGCCCGCGGCTAGTAGGAACATGGTACTGATAAGAAAGAATCCCCCACAAAAACGACACCAGACCATTTCCAATAGGACTTGCACCCAAGCCAGAAACGCGGCAACCGGTGCGAATATGCAGCACCATTGAGCGGCTTGAAAGACGGCATTCTGACCAGCTTCTTGCCAATCGGGGTATTTCTCGCAAGAATCGCCAAAAACAGGCTGCCTACTCGTTGTCGTCTCTTGAGAGTAGAAGAACAGTCCGACGGCAGCTTTTGGCAGCTCGTCAAATGGCGCATCAAGGCCTTCCCACAGCATCCCGTCGATGGTGCGGTAGGTAAAAAACTGGCAAGAGAAAACGGTTAGAATAGATGCAAAGATGCCAACTGTCGATAGCAGAAGGACAATGAGCCTGACACCACACATAGACACAGATGAGAATGAGAGGCGTGTCAAAACACAGCACTTTCGAAGCGATGAAGCAAGCAACTACGCACCTTGAGCAAATAGGAAATGAGGCAATGCTCGGCATCTCTTTGGAATGATTTCTATTGGAGAATAATACAAAAGTCGCCTTTCTGTGACGGTCGTTGCTCGAACAGTGATGCGGTTGAGCAGTCCTGGATCCCAAGAAATTAAACGACGAGATTGCGTGACAAAAAGCAATTCGGAGTCGCCAAGGAAGGCAATCGTGACTCCATTAGTCACGAACGACACGAATCTGGCTGGTCACATGGAAAGATATTTCTGCGCCTGAGCACGGTCGCAGTACGGGCGCGGACCTCGAAATTCGTTTGCAACGGCGGCAGAAGGGACCAAGTAGGATTCTTCCGTTTCCTACTGAGCGCAGGAAATTCCTGCGTGGTCATTTGCAATTTCCACATTGCGGCCACACAAATCCTTGCGAGCACCAGAATTCTAAAATATTCCTGCTTCGTCGGCACATTCTCGACCAAAGGAGCATACAGTAATAGAAGATGAGTACTGCAACAATGGCCACCACTGAACCTAAGGCTATTGCGTCGGCCCTCCAGCCTTTTGTGTGCGGAGGAGCTGCTGCAACCTTTGCCAGTATTGTCATCCATCCCATGGATTTAGCCAAGGTAAGAGCTTTCTCCTTGCCGTCTCTTGCGCCTGTGAACTAGTCAAGTTTCATCTCACGGAACGTCATTTTGCTTTTCCAGGTCCGTATGCAACTATTCGGTCAGTTGAACCCTGGAAAGAAAGTTCCTGGTTTTGCTACCATCCTCTCCAACATGGTGAAAAATGACGGTATTACCAGCGTGTATACAGGAGTCGACGCTGCCATTGGTCGTCAATTGGTGTACGGAACTGCTAGAATTGGTTTGCATAGGAAAATTTCAGACAAGCTAGTTGAAATCAATGACGGAAACCCAATAAGCTTTGTCCAGAAAGCTTTGAGTGGTATGGCAAGTGGTAGCATTGCCGTTTGCATTGGTACTCCATTTGATATTGCGCTGGTTCGTCTTCAGGCAGACGGTATGGCCAATCCAGAGGATAGACGGAATTACAAGAACGTATTTGATGCTTTAATCCGTACTTCCAAGGAAGAAGGTATCGGTGCCTTGTACAAGGGTCTGGCACCTAACATATTGCGAGGGATGTCCATGAATGTGGGTATGATGGCTTGTTATGATCAAGCAAAGGAAACTGTGGCGGCACTCTTAGGTGATCCCATGACCGACGGGCCTTCCCTGACTACTCGTATCGGGGCATCAGCCACTGCTGGATTCACGGCAGCCCTTTTTTCCTTGCCCTTTGATTTGGTGAAGAGTCGATTGATGGCACAAAAGCCCAACCCGTTGACGGGAGAAATGCCCTACAAAGGAATAGTGGATTGCGGCATCAAAATTTTCAAGGGAGAGGGGCCACTCGGTTTTTTTTCTGGATTCTTGGCTTACTACGGACGGTGTGCTCCTCATGCCATGATTATCCTTCTGTCAATTGAGTCCATCACAAATGCCTACAAGACAGCATTTGGGTTGTAGTCAATCAGCAAGAAAACAGTTTCCTTTCTTAGAATCTATGTTGTGAAAGAACCTGCCACAAGGCAGGTCGTGCATATTCTTATTGTACCTGCAGTTGTTCTAAGATAAAAGAAGTAGAAATATACTAAATGGTGGCCATCTGGCAATGCTGGAACCTGATTAGAATATATGCGAGATTAATTACAATCCTCAGCATCGACTTGAACCGATGCATGGGCAGGGACGAACCATGAATGGTGACTGCAGGCACGATCAATTTCAGAAAGGACAGGAAACTCATTTATGTCCATGCCAAGGCGACGAGCATTGTACAGTTGTGGGATCAAGCATGCATCGACTATCGTTGGCGAGAAACTTCCCAGAGCAAAAGGGCCCCGATGCCTAGGATTCTTCTTTCGAGTTTGAATTAATGTTTCAATGGCTTTGAAACCACGGGAGATGGCATTTTTGGCGAAATCGTTTGCAGCAATCTTGCCTTCTGACAAAATCTCTAGCGACGTTATCATGGGATCGTTTTGCAGAGGTTGTATACCAGAATTGATAATTTCTACCATTTCGGTGGCCGCAAAACGATCAGCTGTATCTTTGGGGATCAACGACCTCGTCTTTGGGAAGCAAAGATCCAAAAACTCAATGATTGAAATCGACTGGGTGATGTATTTTACACCTCCGCTTGCAACGGTATACTCCAACACAGGAACTTGCCCTAATGGGTTCTTCGCCAAAAATCCTTCGCGCTTGTGTTCTTCAGCCTTAAGGTCCACAGGGACAATCTCGCACGAAACCCCCTTGGCGGCAAGCGCAATCCGTACCCTCCAACATGACGATGACCTCCAATACGAATATAGTTTCAAGCGTGTTGCCCCGATCCAAGATTTGTTAGATACTCGAGGTTCTGGAATGGACCCAGCAGGCAACACGTTTCCAGAACATTCGCCAAAACCAACTCGTCCATATCCATCTTTGTAGCAAAACCCATTCATGACGACAGTATCACCGTCTTCGAGAAACCTACGAGTTTCTCCAGAAGAACCCAATTCTACAGTTCGGCTGCCGTTCCAGCTCAATTCCAACATGCTTCCAAACGATTCATCCGTCTCTCCTGATATGGTCCCACTGGCAAGTAGATCTCCTGCGTTCATAACACATCCTGTGACCGAGTGGTGGCATAACTGTTGCGCAGCATTCCAATACAAATTCGCAAAATTGGAACGGCAAACGATGTGTGGCTGTTTCATTGATCCGGATTGAATGCCTACACTTAGATGAACATCATAGGAAGTGTAGTTGGCATCCTGCAGATATTCGAGAGGAGTTGGGTTCTGAACGGCCGCTGATGTTGGACATGCAAATGCTTCTAACGCTTCTGTGGGAATGATCCAAGGTGATACCGTTGTTGCAAAGTTCTTGGAAGTAAACGGCCCCAACGGCACATACTCCCACTTTTGAATATCTCTGGCACTCCAATCATTGACCAATACAAAGCCAAAGATTCTATCCTTTGCCTCTTCGATGGATAGAGGTTTGTCATTTGGTGGGCCTCCAACCAGGAATCCAACCTCCAACTCGAAGTCCATTCGTTGGCAAGGTCCATAGGTGCTTCCTTGTTTGGGATCTTTAGGATCAATTTGCAGCTGGCCACATGGGCGAACTACAGATTGCCCTGAACAAATGATAGTAGAAGCTCGACCGTGATAACCCACAGGCAAATGTAGCCAATTTGGCTGAAGTGCATTGTCCTTGCCGCGGTACATAATTCCCACTGAGAAACAGCAAAGGAGAATTAGGACGTGCATTGCGAGAGTTGCCACCTCAATTCATAGACTCTAGACAAACGTACCGTTGGTTGCATGCTCGCGGGAGGAATAAAAGTCAGTATATTCGCCAATACTTACAGGCAAGCACATGGCAACTTGGTGAAGGTCATGCAAGGCTGCAACCTTCAAGTTTTCGTTAGAACTCAGCAAATCACTTTGGCCCGTGGCAAACAGCTCGACAATTCGCAGGCGCACCTCCTTCCAAACGCTGGATGGATGTTCCAAAAATTCGTTGAGTGTCGGGTGAGAAAAGGTGTCCGGGTCCAAAGCTGCAATATCAGAGAAAGCATCTGCATCCTGGAGAACACTCAAGTCCACCACACTGTTGCCAATAGCTGTCACACATCGACGGCAATTACTTGGTAGCAAACAAACTCCAAAGGGAATATTGCGCAAGGAAAAATCGGAGTCTTCTGGAATCTCCAGCCACGAGGTCAACATCATGGTCTTTGGAACCCCACAAGACCAGCCAAACCGAATTTATGAAGCCTGTCGTCGAGTTGGGTCCAAAAGACTCTGGAACAGCAAAGCTATATCTCGCACCCTATTCATTCGTGTTGATATGCTTTGATATCACAAATGAGAAGCCCTTTTGGTTCGGAACATGAAACATATGTATAGAGGGTGATGTCAGGTGCCAGTACAGATTCTGTTCTCGACAAAGAGAGAAGAATTCGGTGTGTCATCTCATCAGATAGGTTTTGCGCAAACAGCGCGCATGAATAAGTCACGCATGCCCGTCTACTCATCCAACGTACTGTAGGCACACGCAGACCTTTTGAAATTCAAAATCCGATTTCCAAGAGTTTGACCAAAGGGTTGCCCCAAAACGTAACGGTCGCTTCAGGACGAGTTGCGAAAAGTCAGCTATACCAAGCATTCATTCAAAAGTTCCACCATGGCGACGACTGGCGTCAACCATAACTCTGTGATAGAGTCGGCCTTAGCCACTCTTCAGCCGTTGAAAGATCTATCTCGCAATTGGGATGTTGATATCGCGTCCTGGTAAGAGGTGATATAGGAATCTTGATATGTGAGTATCAGTCCATTTTCTTACACTTTTTTGCTGTTCCAATCTACTTCAGCCTCGAAGAATACTTACACGAGCTCGGTGCTGGTGATTTGGTTGGTCAAGTTCCTGCTGACGACAACCATTCTGATGGTCAAACTCCCAACTTTGCTCGTGCTGCATTAATCTTACAGAATTCTTCCTCCGTCTATACGAGAAAGGTTGACTACCTCCACAAGCTTGTCTACAAAGCCCTTCTTGAATTCTGCAAGAATGAATCCTCTGCAAGAGAGTCATCGCGTCGGAAGTCTGCAGATTCAGATATTGAAGAATTCTACGAGTTCGATCCGCATATAGAGTTTCTGCTTCTGGACGATGTCGTTCCAGAAGACTTGACGAATCAAAAGATCAATCTTAAGTCGGATGAAATTGACGAATATCACCCTTCATGTTCTACACCCAATCAGTCTGGAATGACATCTCGGAATAGAACTAGATTGTCGCTTGGAGGACTCTCCGTGACCAAGTTAGAACGAAGTATAACTGGAGGTTTCACCTCTTCCGCGCAGCAACGAGCTCTATTGGGAACAATTAACAACGGAAGTCTACGTTTAGTTGGAGGAAGATGCGATGTCGGAGATAATGGAGTGCTTCTCATGCCTGGTTCGTCCATGCTCACCCCAGTGACAGGCGATATGGCAATGGATGATTCTCAGCAACCACGGAGGAGTCTGTTCAGGGAAGACAGCGCTGGTGAAGCTTCAACAGCACCACCCAGCAATGATTTTGGAAGTGACAGCAATGATTATGACGATCATAGCAATGATGGAGCCGGTTTTGAGATGAACTTTGGGGACGATGCAGCTGTAGATGCCACCGAGCAATATGATGTAGTTGGAGCAGCCTTTCAGCAGCAAAGAAAACGTGTCACGTTCGCTGAAGTACCAAAGAATAAGAAACGGATGGATCCGTGGGCCCTGCTGGATCCTCATACCAGTGACGGTAGAAAACCAAAACCATTGCGGAAGGCAAAGACAATTGGACTTCCAACAGGGCTGGATCGTCTCCCTTCAGAATGTGTCACGGGTGCTAGAACTCGCCATGTGATGCAGCGACCTCGTCTATCGCAACCAGACGAGGATTTGACGGCTAGGTGCCTAGCTACCGACACGTTCCGATCATTTCTCCGAAACCAAGCTGAACCGCCTAAAATACCAATCTCGGGACTCGTCTTCAAGGAGTTCACTTACATCGCCAAACAGAAGTCGAAGGAACGCGCTCAAGAACGCCTCATTCAGCGAAAGAAGGAAGCGAAAGAGCAAAATATATGTATTGCTCAAGAAGAAGACGTCTATGATGATGATGACGACGGTGGGGATTTTGGAGGATTTGACTTTGGGGGTGGTGATCATGATGATGAGGATAATGATGGTGATTGCAACGATGGAGGGAATGCAGGATTTGCTTCATTTGAGGAGGCATTTCAACATTCATCACAAGACGACCACCACGGTAAGTATATAGTACTATTCTTCAACGCGCCCACATGTCGGACTTGAACCTCTCAAGTACTGCATCTTTTCAGGGACGTCAAACATGGGGAAAACGTTTGAAGACCTATGTCGTGCTCATATTC
This sequence comes from Cylindrotheca fusiformis, assembly GCA_019693525.1. Lineage (NCBI taxonomy): Eukaryota > Bacillariophyta > Bacillariophyceae > Bacillariales > Bacillariaceae > Cylindrotheca > Cylindrotheca fusiformis. The sequence continues at coordinate 33,407 of JAAMXS010002822.1, read as the reverse complement.
AAGCTTTCGCCAAAGGGGCCGAAGAATTTGCTTTCAATACGCACCTTTCTGCTCGAGTTGACAAGTGGCAGGCAAAACTAGTTCCCATTCTGGAAGAAGAAGAACGTCGCTCAGTCTTTGATATTCATGCCTATTCACAGCGTCTTATAGAGTCTGCTGAACTTCGGCTGCAGCGAGAACGGTTGAAAAGAAAAAGCGACGGATCGATGCAAGCAGTGACAACACTGGTCCAATTTGAAACAGTCACTGAACATTGCAGTCAGAGTGATGTTTGCCGAATGTTCCTTGCGTCATTGAGTCTTGCAAATTCAGGAAACTTGAGTATTTGCGAAGGTTCTGACTCTTTTTGCTTCGACTTGGTATCCAACGATCTGGAGCATCCAATGGACTGTTTCACAGCGCCGTCTTTGCTCGAGGGGCAGTGAATACTTGAAACGTCTGCTGACGATACATGGCAAGACAAAGCGATTTTGTATGACTCGTCACGTTCTGTTAACAATAGCACTATTTAATCCAAGTTCAGTCTTGGAATTCCAAGTCGATATATTGAGAGTGTGGACATGGGAAGCGGGCTTGATAGGGTGCCTGTTAAAAACAGTACTATTTAATCCAAGTTCAGTCTTGGAATTCCAAGTCTAGATATTGAGATTGTGGACAGGGGAAGCGGCTTGATATGGTGCCTGCCGTGGGACGGTCCAGCGTTTGTTTAAATGAGGCTTCAGGGAGAGATCCTGTTTGCAAGGTTACTTCAATTGAAAAATAAATTATGGCTGGATTCTGTCGCGTGTTGCCACAAATCGAAAGACGCCTCCAGAAGAGGCACTGCTTTCCCTGAACTCTCCTTGACAATTGCAGCTGTTTCAGCGGCCTTAAACTTTGCAGGCAACGATGTAGCTACAGCGGAAAAGGAATCAAACAACTGACTCACCGCGGCACAAGCTACCTCTGAATGCATGGATTCTCGTGGTGGTGTATCGGTCTGCAACAGTGCAGGGAGTAAGGGGGCTATTGCTGTCACCGCTAGTTCTCCTGATTTCGGATCATAGAATCCAGTAAACGAGTTTTCGCCATCGTCGTCCATGTAATTGGATGTGATTTCGGAAATAATTTGAAACAGAAGGGCAATGGCTGTTGGTAGGGCAACCACTCTCGAGTGCGCATGGGCTTCACCGTTCTCTGCTCCTATATCCGCCTTGGCAGCAGAGTGGGCCAATTCAGCATAGGCTTTTGTCGCTGTCCGCAACTGAAATACGTTTCCTTCATATGTATTCTTCTTCCCTTTTCGTTCGAAAGTATTCGACATAAGTTCCGAAATGGCACCTGCAGCAACCACTCCATAGTCGGGAAATGTGGACCATGGAACCTGCAGGAATGCACAGATCATTGTCGCTTTCAGTCCCTGAATGCCAGGATCACTTTTCATTATCGGCTCAACCACCTCTAAAGCATTTTCCAAGCCTTGGTTTGATACTTCGGCTATGTGAAGGATCAAAAACAGCGAAAAGTCTTCCAATGAATTCGTTTGCCACTCAGTCGGTTTCAGTGTAGATTGCCGTAAGTTTTCCAAAGCGACGTTAGGAATGGCGGTGATTCCAATCAATATCGCATTATCAGCGTTCTTTGCTAGTTGCGCTAATAGACCGAAAGCCCATCGGAAATCAGCCGTCCCCCGAGCAGCATGAGCTGTCAGATCTTGCATAATACGCATCAAAGAGTTTGGGTTCTCCAGGGGAGGAATTTTGTTCCGCTTCCATCGACTTTGAGTTTTCGGTTTCGGGGAGAATTGCCCGATGGCTTTTATGCCAGGTTCGTAATATGATAAGTTGGTTAGGCAAATGATACAAAGATAAGCCTCCTTCTTTCCTGCCTGAACAACGTGACAGAGATTCTGAATGAGCTTCTTTGCAACTCTTTCCAAAACCATGACACGTTTGTTGTCATAGGGAACTGAAAGATTATTCAGCGTCAAACATACGAAGTGAAGCTTTTCAGGATTATCCTGTAGCAGGCATTGCGAAAGTGGATTCAAAACATCGTACTTTCCACTGGCAACCATGGGTTCTCGGTTGTGTTTGTGCGCAACGTCGCAGAGTTCGTAAAGGCGTCTCGCTGCTACAATTGCGTCGTCTCCTTCCCCCTGGACCATTTCTTTTGTTAATCGAGGTATGTCCTTCAGCTGTGGTGGCTTCGACTATTTCATGGTGCGAGCGGAAATACTTGTCAATTCCTAAATTCAGGAAAAAATAGGAGAAGTGTGTAACGTCTACTTCGCTTACCTCATCCCACTTGCTCGAAACGTCTTTCTCGATATTTTCGATGTCGGGAACAGCGTCATCCTCGCTTGATCCGGTTGCTTTCCTGTGGAACCGGAATTGTTGTAAGAGCAAACACTATGAGAGATGGGCGCTTCTGCCTGTCACAGTGAATCCCTTCCATTGGCAGGTTAAAAAACAGAATTGCTGCAGGGGCTTACATAGTTCGGTCCAGGGTATCGTCTCAATTTGATTTACGAGTATTGGATCCTAATCATGTAATTGCTATTCGTCGACGGTGTTGCTTTAAACCATTACCTTTCTCAGAGCAGAGGCCATAGCATTGTTGGGTGTCTGCGAATCCTCATTCAATAATGATGAGACACATGTGCTGGATCAGTCTGTTCATCGTTCAACTCCATCCTTGCCTTCCGGAAGATGACCAGACGCTTTTATGTCAGCATCGGAATAATGCGGAAAAGCTTTGTGCTTTCTGCCGTATATATGTACATAGTAAGTATGAACAGACCAGATTAGTATATAATAATATATATATCCTGATTTATAGAGAGCTGTTGCAAGAAAGCTGCACTGTTGTGCCCTCAGACAGGTAATTAGCATCCCTTGCAGAATCATTACACAGAGTATCTCTTGATCTTTATGCCGAAGGTGTCTTCATGCGAAAAGCCGAATACGTTCAGAAGAACCAAGAAACTGGTAGTGTACCCAAATCGGTCATTTTACACCCCTGCCTCCATCTCGTCGTCATCAGAGACTTGGAGAAAGCAAAACGCTGTATACAGCCCATTGGCCCCATCCTGCACTACAATCAGTCGCAATGTCAACTTGTTCTTCGTCTTAAGGATTGAAATATTTCGACTCTGCCCAAAGCAGCATCTAGTGACACAACAATCTTTCGTGCTTTCTCAGTATACAACTCGCCTATTGACTGGTATAGCTCGTGTAATATCTTATGATTGTGTTTATCTCATGCTGAAAGCCCTCTTACGAAGAGTGACTGGAACTCTGATTTTTGGAATCTAGCAGAATTCGTGGATTTCTTCAAATCGAGGTCTTAAGAGAAGGGTGTGTTTCATCAGTATTGATTACTTCACATGTGTTCGAGCTCATCGATGACAATTTCTACTGTTTGTTTCACTCTCCGATTCAAGGACGGTATGGATCATCAAATAATGATTCATCTACAGAATCGAATATGTTGGCAAGACCATCGATGACAATGCCTGGTATTCGTTCCAGGGCTTGATCTTCACCAGCAAACCAGGGTATCGCCCTGTTCGGTTCTACTATTTCATAGCTCCCAAGTTGCATCACTCATCTGTAGCGTTGCAGAGCCTATATTCCTCTTCGGCGCTGGGCTTCGTCCTTGTTGCTCGACTTGTACAACCCTGAGAGCGAGTCGCGGAACAAGCACGCAACTTTATCCCGAGAAACGTTGTCATCGACCTCCCACCACCTCTCACCATCAAATCGCACGAATGCTCGTTCGTGACATGCTTTCCTTACATGTTGAATTACAACCGAGACAATCGCACTCTTGTCATGTTTGTGTTGCGCAAATGAATATTCATGCATAAGCATTTCCACAAGTGTTCGCAGATAATCGGTTCCCTGAAGCTTGAGCAGGTTTTTGCCTTTTCCTAGGATAACTGAGTATGGCAGAGGCTGAAAGCACTTTGGCAACACCGTTTTTTCTGCAATGCAAGTTTCGCAGTTGATTTCAATTTTATATCACAAGCTGCTCCGTTCGGCTCTGGTAGATGTAACTCAGTGGCGCTGGTTCTTTTGGGGCTCATGGTATCTGCCTTCCTTTGGTTTCAACGATTTATGCTGAGGGTATGTTTGAAAGTGGCTCATTTGGGAGAATTATCAGAATGTTGCTTTTGTCAACTCAAACAGCACTCATATGTAAGCACGTGACGGAACGATCAAGGAGACCCGCTCATAAATGGTGAAAACAACTCTGTCACATATTGCGCTATGCACTCTAGGTCTCTGTTTAGACCTTATAGTCTCTCCGAATACTCCATCTTTGGTCCTGGTTTCAATAGATTTGGAGCGGTCGCGCTCGACTCGATATAACAGGTCGATGGAGGGAGAACTTGATCTGGGACTCATATTGTCGCATTGTCAATGGAACAAATAAGAAAACTGTCCAATGACCCCTTTTTGTTCGCATTTGTGAGCAAAATAGGTTCCAGGGATCGAAAAGAAGAGCAAGAAGCAGAGTTATTTTCGTATCCCTCGATTAAGCGAATTGTAAGAAAGAACACTCGTCGAAGCTGAGAATCTGTTCACTAGATTTTTCCTTACAGATGCGAAGAACGCCATGATTCTTCCAACAGCTTTACTGGATCAATGAGCCAGTATCTACGACTTTTGGCCTTGATGGCGAACAAGGGCACCATCTCCTTTTTTCCCATCGCAACTGCAATGTTGTGTTGTATCTACACCCTGCTGAAAGAGATAGCGATATCATTCAACTCTTCCCAACAAACATTGCCCTATCTGCTACGCTGCCGAATGAGATGCATTGGTCCCTGCACAAAATTTTCGCATGTAGGACGAGCAGCAGTCTTGTAAACTCAGTATACAACTTGCCTAGGACTATTGACTGACAAAGGTTGTTGCAGTAGCTAATACAGCGTGACTAAAGACCCATTTTCAACACTGATCTCTAAATCTTACGATACTCCATTCTCCAAATCTGATGCTGCATTGTCTGGGAAGGAAGCGGGGTATTAAATATTGATTCGTCCTCGTGTCTTGAGACAATCGAAGACAGTATCAAGGAGGGAGTGGATCATCAAATATAGATTCATCCACATAATCGAATCTGTTGTCAAGACCATCAATGGCAATGGCTGGTATCTGTTCCAGGACTTGATCTACTCGAGCACTAGAAATAATCCTGTTCTGTTCCACAAGTTGCATCACTTGTCTGTAGCGTTGCAGAGCCTTTTTTTCTCTTCGGCGCTGAGCTTTGTTCTTGTTGCTGGATTTGTAGAGTCCTGAGAGCGTGTCGCGAAATAAGCACGCAACTTTCTCCCGCGCAACACCATCAGCAACCTTCCACCACCTTTCGCCATCAAATCGCACGAATGCTCCTTCGCGACATTCTTCTTTCACATGCTGCACTACAGCAGAGACTATCGAACTCTTCTCACGCTTGAGCTTCGCTGAAGCATAGTCATGCGTATGCACTCCCACAAGCGCTCGCAAATAGCGGTTCCCTGAAGCTTGAGCAGGCATTTTACCCTTTCCTATGATAACTGAGTATTTGAGAGGCTGAAAGGACTTTGGTAAAATCGTTCTATCCCTCAAAGCGAGTTGCGCAGTTGGTTTCGATTTAGGATGACAGGTTGGTCCGTTGCCCACTTGTAGATGCATCTCACTGATGCTGATTCTTTTGAGGCTCATGTTATCTGCTTCCATTGGTATTCAACGATTTATGTGCAAGGTATGTATAAAAGTGACAGCTCACTTCTGTGCAGTGAGATATCGAAATCGTTGCTGTTTCCACTTTGTGGAGTGCTCATATGTAGGATCTCTTAACCTACTAGACGCTCATAGGTGGTAAAAAAACCTCTCAGCCACATAATGAAACCTGCAGAAGATTTGCGCTATGCCATTTTGGTCTCCGGATATGCACTAATACTACTTTCGCTCTGCGTCTTGGCCCCGGTTGTGGAGCGCTCAAAACCCAGAAGGGAGGGACGACGTACATAAAGCAGACGGAATGGAATCTTTCACGCCAGCATTTTTCATTGGAACCAATCAAAACTGTCGAGTCCTTGGGCTTGACTACTTGCGTGCGATTGTCTATGACAGGCAAGATTCCCTTAGACTGCTATTTAGTCTTCGCTATTTTACAGAATAACTCTCAAAAAAAATGTAAGGGTACAGTCCAAGAAGTAGAACCCCCAAAGACTTATGCCCTGGAGTACTATTTGACATGCGCTCATAAAATGATTGCAAACAAGTTGGTCCGATTTGTGCGACTCCACCGGGAGAGCTGCAGGTTGGATTTTGTCGCAGGTGCTGCGGATGTCTTCATGACGACAGATCGTCAGTTGCGTGTGGGCGTTCACCAAACGACTACAGTATGTGTGCAGTGAATCACCAGTGTTAGCAATACTATAGGAGAAGGGCAGTAGAGATCGATGTAAACATACATAGAATCTTCGCTATTGAGAGTAGCTACGACAGGGCGTAAATCATCCGAGTTGCTTGAACTTCTGCTGCAGACCAACCATCGGGAATCTTGAACCCAATATGTGACTTTTCGTCCGTCGCATTTGGTTCAAGTTTCTAGCAATGATGCTGGTGTACGAACTCGTGGGTCATCTTCGCCAACTGCCGTTTCTGAACCCTCCGAGGCAGAAGCTTCAGAGTTGACAAGTTGTCTCACTTTACCTTCTGGCGAAACCAGGAAGCTGGAGCAGTTTTTTTTACTCTTACGTCAGCACAATTCTCATGGTGCCCATCCTGCGATGCTCCCTACATTGGTATAAATCTAACCCTGGTGATCGAAAAGACAGGTTTTGGATGCAGTCAAGACAGAATATTTTCCTACAATTCTCGATTAAAAACATAGTAGAACTCTATCTATCTATCTATCTATAATTGAAATGAAGATTACAAATATGAAGAAATCAGAGCTGCAACAAATGGCGACGGTTTTATAAAGCCGTGAACACTGCTTCAGACCATAATCTACTTTTTTCACTGGATCAATGAACAGCAGTTTATATCTCAAGAGCTTTGGGTCTTGATGCGAACTGACGATCGACTGAAGCTTCAAGTTGGTTCTTCACCAACCAATAGAATGTCATTTTTTTCAAAACCCTGCAAGAAAATCTGGTTTTCGCACGTCCTGATGGGTTGATATCCTTGTATTCTTCTTGTCAAAAATTTTGCCTTATCTGCCGCTTCCGAAAGCTGTGCAATTTCTCGTTCACCAGTAAGACGACGAGCAGAAGTCTAATAGACTCGGTATGCGACTGTCCTACTGACTGACAAAGGTTGTGCAATGACAAAAAGTCCATTTTCGACATAGAACTTTAAATCATTCAAAATCGTACATTTCTCCACCCGATGAATTTTTCAGGGAATTGAGTGGGCGTCAGTATTGATTCGTCCCAATGTTTTTGACACAACCAATGACAATGTCAAGGAGGGAGTGGATCATCAAATATTGATTCATCCACGGAATCGAACATGTTGTCCAGACCATCAATGGCAATGGCTGGTATTTGTTCCAGGCCTTGATCTATGCAAGGACGAGAAATCACCCTGTTCTGTTCTACTATTTTGCATCTCTCGAGTTGCATCGCTTGTTTGCAACGTTGCAGAGCCTTTTTTTCCCTTCGCCGTTGAGCTTTGTTCTTGTTGCTCGATTTGTAAATTCCTGACAGCGAGTCGCGGAACAAGCACGCAACTTTCTCCCGAGAAATGCCATCAGCCACCTTCCACCATCTCTCACCATCAAATCGCACGAATGCTCCTTCCGGACATTCTTCTTTTATATGTTGCACTATAGCCGAGACAATTGAACTCTTCTCGCGTTTGAGCTTTGCTGAAGCGTAGTCATGCGTATGCACTCCCACAAGTGCTCGCAAATAGCGGTTCCCTAAAGCTTGAGCAGGCATTTTACCCTTTCCTATGATGACTGAGTATTTGAGAGGCTGAAAGGACTTTGGCAAAACCGTTCTGGTCCTCGCTGTGAGTTTCAAAGTTGGTTTCGATTTAGCATCACAGGCTGTTGCGTTGGCTTCTGGTAGATGCATCTCAGTGACGCTGGGTTGATTGAGGCCCATGGTAACTGAAATTTATTGATTTTATATTATGCTCAGGGTTTGTGTAAAAGTGACAGCTCAGAGAGCAGAAAGCGTGACCGTTATGTAAGATCTCTTAACCTTCTACACGCTCAAAACACCTCTCAGTCACATAATGAACCTGCCACGAGGTCGCGCTAATACGCCACCTGTTGGTCTTTTTTATGTCTAATATTTAGTCTTTTTTATGGTTCGGTTTCCTGGTTCCGCCTACAATGTCCAACAAATTTCCAGAACGATAGAGAGAACCGGTATTCGATAAGGATGTTATATTCGTTATCTTTTGAAAATCATGTTGCAACAAATGATCCAGCCAGCTTGAAGGGAGTTAAGGAAGAATGAAGAGTGACTGTCTATCTCCAACTTCATCCTTGATAACCCACGTGCCATAGCGATCGCTGGATACGCAGACCGGAGGCATCGAAATCTTGCCTGTTCTCGTCGCTATTAAACTATAGGTAAGACTAAACACCTCATTGGGGCCTAAGGAGACCTTTCCGTCTGAAAGACCAGATACCAAGTAGCCCAGTGGTTGATCATCTGGGAAGTCGTTCTCGTTGAGGACGACATGAAGAGTCTGATGAAGCTGAGTATTGTTTTCGATCATGTACGTGATGTCAAGTGGAGTTGCGACTTTCGCTGAAGATGGAAAGCTGCTTCTCTTGACTTCAAAAGGCGCCTTTTCGATGTAGAATGGAGGGCCTCTAAAAGAACAAGTCGACGTTGTCGCGAGTTGTAGTGGCCCATGTTCTGATATCGAATTGTCAAAATCGCTAGGTGTAATTCCATCAGGAAGAGGATGAGGAACAGGGGTCCAGTCAACAGACACTACCCCTAGTGTAGACTCGGCATTTGCTCTGGCCGAGTCCTTCTTCATGGCTACCTCTGTCACCCAAGCGAATGAGAAAATGGAACCCAGCTCGAGCTCCTGGCAAGGATTCCCTGGTTCTGCCTCGTATAGCAAACCAGATGAATTCTTGCCGCTGACAATTTTGAAGCTACAGGGTTGTTGTTTGTCCCAATTGTCCTGTTTCCAAAATAAGTGTGAGAAGCAGAGCACTAGCAAGGGAACTGCGTCTGAAGGCATTTCATCCTACCTCAAATTTGATGGCTTTGATATTTGCAGCAAACCCATCTTCAGCCGCAACTGCCTCCAATGTGCACTTGGTGCTGACACGGTGTCCGTCCAAAACAACCATCTCAGTTTGCTCTGGCTCAGCACGAGGGCTCAAGTCGCCACGATACGGAAGATTGTTTGAAGGATGCCGATTGCCACAGGGATGATTTGTTTTCATTCCCGCAGAAAAATGGGCAGCAATAGGAGAAACCCATCTGACTCTGGAACTGAATTCAAGAGAAACTAAATCAGCCTTCTCTTTGTCTTCGCCTTCTTTAACCGATTCCTCGCCTGGTTTCATTCGGCTTTTTCTACGAATAGGAATCTGCTTTGCTTTGGGGGCAGCCCGTTCCTGACGATATGACACCGACACGTCAACATCTGTTTGGCACATATCTTGATCAAACTCTCCATCGTCCTCCACTTGCACTGAATTACCAGCGTTAGTGATACTAGGAGAAGGGCGGTAGAGGTCGATATAAACATACGTAGAATCTCCGCTCTTGAGAGTAGCCACGACAGGGCGGAAGCCGGTCGAATTGTCTTTTGGACTTCTGCTGGTGGCAGACCAACCAACGGGAATCTTGTACCCAAAACGTGATATTGCGCCTGTCGCCTTTGGTTCAAGTTCTAGCAATGTTGGTGTGCGAACTCGTGGGTCTTCTTCGCTAACTTCCGTTTCTGAACCCTGCAAGGCGGCAGTTTCAGAGTCGACAAGTCGTCGCACTTTGCCTTCTGGCGAAACCAGGAAGCTGGAGCAGTTTATTTTGATTCTTACGTCGGCACAGATCTCATGGTGCCCAGCCTTTAGGCGAAGCAGAATGCGGTTAACAGTTCCCTCAATAGCCTTTCCATTTGTAAATTGCTCAGTCAAATTGGAGACAACCATATCTGGCATCGGCGACAGGACTCGTAGACACCGTGGACCTCGAATCATTGGAATGTGTCGCGGCCTCTTCCAGGCCGACGCAATGTAGTTGTCTTCTTCAAACGGAGTCCGCTTAATATTCGTTTCAGTTTTGTCATGTTTCTTCTCAATTGTCAGCTCCACTATAGTATTTGCCCCTTCTCCAACTGCTGCTGAATGTACCGGATAGAAGACAAGCTGTAACCCGTCACACCGAAGGGGTCTTCCTCCAAGGCACCGAAGGCTCCACTGGCTGCTTCCCTTTCGAGACTCGGCCTCGCCAATCGACCCTTCCTGTAGCAATCTTGCGCCGGCTAGTGAACAAGGAACCAGTGAGAAATGCAATCCACTAGGGATAGACAAACAAGACGACTACGTACCGCCAGCCGTTATTCCACCAGTTCGGGGTCTCGCCGTTTTCGAAAACGATCCTTTTCCAGCCACCCCTTCCTTCTCCCCTCCGTTTCCGGTCTCGTCAATGGCAATTTCATTCAAATCTTTTGGCAATTGAATTTCCGTTGAAAGAATAATTTCGGCTTTGGATTGGATGATGATGCCTCCACCACTGCCCTCGTCCGCATTCTTCGCGCTCAACAAATCGTTCGAAGGTACCCTCACTGGCCCGGCCAGGCTCAGCAGAGTTACCGAGTCGACGTGAACAGCATAGTCCAAATTCGATTTGATGTATAGACTTGCTTTGACCTTCTCTCCTGCAAACGCATGTGTTATCGATGGGAAGCTCAAAAAGAACGAAAAAGGCAGGGTGGAGTCGGCTTCATCAATGCAATCCCGGTACCACTTGACAGAGCCACCTCCACTCAGTGTTGAGAATTTTCCTAGGGCTTTTCGTAAATCAGCGTTCGACATTTGCGCATTGAAATAGGAATCCAGCAACATGGATGCAAGGCTTTGGCTATTCCCTTCGACTTGTGACGGAATATGCTTTTCATAGCACTTGATCAGCAACCGCCGCACCGTTACTTCTAGCTCTGCCCATCCTTTGCACGACGTAGCAGCCTTGTCAAGATAGGAAATAGCTTCTTCATAGCGCTCCATCCCAAGCAGTGTCCCTCCAGCAAGGTAATGCAATCGAGCAACAGAGCGATTCCAGGAGGAAGTATCTTCTTTTGTACTGTGACAGTCTCTCTCGAACAACGAAATGGCACGTTTAATACAATCCAACGCATTTTCTACAACCGCCAGAAGGGTATGTGAGAAGACTGATTCGTTTTCAAGGAATGGACATAGGACAGTGCTATATAAACATACCTCGATGGTCGACTTTCGCCTCTTCGGCAACATTTGGCACATTTTCATCCGCATCCAATCCACCAATGTACTTAGCCCTCATTTCATTCTTCTTCTTAGACGTTGTGGGTTGCTGTGCCATTGTCTGCGGATCTAGTCGCCGTATTTCGGCACCCAATTGCAAGATGGCTTCGGCGGTAGCTTCGTATGTCCTCCATGGTGAGCAACGCAGTAAGATTTCCTGCAACTCACGATCCATCCCTTCTGTGACTGCGTTTGGAGGGTTCCGTTCCAACAGCTGGCTGAACACCATGCGTTGGTGTGCCACATAGGCCCAATCCAACCAGGCTTCCTTGGCAAACTTGGGAGCATTCGAAAGAAAGGACCGCCGGGGACTGCAAAAGGCTTGTGAGTGTTTTTGCCATTGTCGAGAGGCCGCTGACAATCCGCCTTGGGTATGGGAGACCAATCCGGACTGAATGATTTTGAAGTTGAGCCAATCCGCAATCTTACGACATTGATAAATCATGTCTTCCGGTGTGGGAGAGCTTCGGAGTAAGCGCAATTCCTCCTCGCTCAAGCCTCTGGTTTTATTGGGAGACTGCAATGCCATTTCGAAACCCTCACCTCCAACTTCAGATGGATCCATTGTGGATTGAGTTGAATCGTTGGACATGGAAACTTTGTCCATCAAAGATGGTGGTGTTGTACCATCTTGCTCGTTCTTTCTGTGTTTCTGCTGTTGTCGAGTTTGATGCTTCTGCTGTAAGAGGTACCGATAGTAGGCTTCGGCGTTCCGATAGGCTTCCACCATGAACTTGACAGATTTTTGTTGTTGCCATTGAAATTCGTGAAACATGGCAATTTTGAAGCAATACCGGATGCTCAGTGGCAACAAGACAGGGTTCAATCGGGCCGGTCCGAGTTTGGTCAGTTTGAGACGCGTTTTGTGAGCTTGTGTGGCATAGTAGGTGTAGGATGCCTGTCGTGTGAATTTGTGCAAGTATTGTAGCGCCATGGAAGACGGAGCGCCTTGTTGTTGCAAGTCGGCTACATTCAACAACAGGATGGTTTCTCCATTTTTCACCTTGTTTTGAACGTTGGCACTCCATTGTTCAGCGAGCACGTTCGAGACACCCTCCTGTACCAATCCGACAATTTGAATGGCGCATTCTCGTTTTGATGCGAGCGAATACTGCAAGTTATCCAATGTTTGGGTTAATCGGTCATCTTGCGCAAACTGGGATTGATCTTGTGCCACTTGCACCACAACTAAAATGACCGACGGAAGCGCATGTGCATGTTTCCCCATCCATCCAGAAGGCAAAATGCCATCAATCGGTTTTTTTTCAATGGCCGAGACCAATTTGTCAATTTGAAACGTCTTGGTCTTGTAAAATTCATGCAATCGATTGTTGTCTCCGCTCGGATCTTTGGAAGGGGGGAATCCATGCCGCGAAGAAATGGAAACAATCCTCGCGCGTTGAAAGAATCCTTGACCATTCTGCAAGGCTTTGGCAAACGAAGTATCCAAATTATGTTGTTGCGGCTGGTCGTTCGAGGCGGAAGATGCAGTTCGACTCTTGTTCCGACCAATTCCAAACGGTCGTTTGGGCGGTGATGTGGTCGTAGTATTGTTATTGTTGTTGGTACTCGTCGCAGTAGAAAAGGAATCAAAGGATCGTTGGCTTCGTAATGGATCTCGGGAAGACAATTTCAAGAGTATCTCATCGTCATCATCATCTTCTACGACGGATGGTGAATTTCGCAACAAGGCATTGAGAACATCCTTGCTGGGTGTGGCTGTTGTTCCGTTCATCATTGCCAACGGATGATCTCCTTCCGGATCATCCATCAAACTCGCTGCCATGGCATCCAGAAAGCGATCAAATTGCGTCCGTGAAGTAGGACTGGAGGACGCCACTCCCTCTGACGACTTGTCATTTTTGCTTTTGCTGTTCAGTGTCGCATCCACACAAAAGACAAGGGGAAAGACACCCACCAACAGTTCTCCAGGATATGTCTCCATGATGTATATGACTTTTTCTTACACCAGGAGCGATGCTTCTAAAATAATAATAATAATAATAGAGTCACGGACTGCTGGACTACGGCAGAGAGGGTAAGGAAGAACGGAACCTTGCCATTCATCGAATGTGTTGCAGGGGAAGAGAATGTGTGTGTGTTGTTGTTGTTTGGGCAGACACAAAAACCACGACAACAACAAAGAAGATACTGTAGAGTTTACATCTCCACGTAGGACTGTTATGCTCGTACTTTTGCTACGGCTGTTTCAAAAAGGGGCACAGGTTCCCCGCATCCTTCCATATTTTGATCGTCCTCCCCATTTATCATTCGTAGCAGAAACGCGCGAGCAAGCAAGCGGAACTTTCGAACTCTGACGAATTCCAGCTTCTCAACGAAACACAATCCAGATCCGATTCAATTTGATTCATTGACACAACCACAAGTTTGGTCTCGTTCTCTCTTTATTCTTACACAAGACCCCAATAGGATCAAATACATACGTTCAACCAACCACCTAGCAAATCACAATGTTCCGTTCTACCATGGTCTCACGCTCCCGGCGTCTTGCTGCAAGCCTTCTGACAGAAACAGCAGCACCCAGAAGAACTGCTACCACTGCCCGTCGTTCCCTTCATCGCTTGGCGGCTGCTGCGGGTTCCTCGGTCAATACAACTGCCTCTGTATTCCCACAAATGAATACGCAACAACAGCAACAGCAGTATCGGACCGTGTTTATTCAAACGGAAAATACTCCCAATCCAGAATCAATCAAATTCGTTCCTACCAACACGGTCGTGGTCGACATGGAAGATGGAACGGGATACTTTGTCAACAAGACAGATCCCATGGAAGACATTCTCAAGAGCCCATTGTGCACGGAACTCTTCAAGATTGATGGAGTCAAGGCGGTGTATTTAGGAGCCGACTTTGTCACCGTTACCAAATACGCCGAAGCCAAGTGGCAATTCATGCGACCAGAAATCTTCAGCTGCCTCATGGAATTTTTCGAATCTGGCAAGGCGGCCCTTATGGACCAACCCATCATTACCGATACGACCATTATGGAAGACGATGATGAAGTTGTGGCGATGATTAAGGAACTCATCGAACAACGCATCCGTCCTGCCGTACAGGAAGATGGAGGAGATATACGATATGTCGGATTTGATGAAAACGATGGCCTCGTTACTGTGCAACTCGCAGGATCCTGTGTGGGATGTCCCTCATCGTCTGTTACCTTGAAGCAGGGTGTCGAAAATATGCTCATGCACTATGTTCCCGAAGTCACTAGTGTCATTGCTTTGGACGAAGAAGAAGAAGGCGAGGAAGAATTGGTGGAGGATGGACAACCCAAACAAAAATCCTATGAAGAACGATTGGCAGCTGCAGGAATTCCGTTTGCAGATTAAAAGTTTTCCTGTTTTTTACGATTCATCCCCACCGAGAGAGTGATACCAGCCACCCTCTATACATTTCAGCATAAAAAGTTAAAAATTACAACTATATTTCATGATTTCTTCTATGTCTACTAACTACTCTTGAGACTACACTCTATGCCAACACAGGGTATTGTTCGTAGCGTTATAGCATTATTATATTTCATTTTCATTGCAATTTTAGCTCTTCATTAGCGGACCGTCAAAATCTATTTTGTGTGGGTTGGTATCAGGTCGGGCTTGTGGCTCAGGAAATGATACAGAATGGTGGCATTGTGGTTGCTCTGTGCCAAAACATGTGGCCACATGGAGGACGATACACTCGGTTCGATAAGAATTCGACGCTTGGCCTGGTTCAAATGAAGGTAGAAAGCTATTTTTTTCCATTGGGCGTCCTTCACCATCCAAAGGGCAGACCGATCGGACCAAAATTCGATAAGACTCATATTGGATTGCATCACATTCAACAAAAGCTCTGCATGGTTCTCCCATTCAGAATCCACAGTTAGTCGTTTCAAACCTTGCATCTTGGGAAGACCTTCAAGGAACCGTATGCAACCAGGATTCCAAATATCACAGTCCAACAACACCAAAGATTCTAGAGTCGGATTGGTAGTCAAGAGATCTCTCAGATGTTGGGCTCCGTCGTCGCCAACAGGGTTGTGTGACAGTGTCAGTGACTTTAGACTATGATTATGCTGCAGGCCCAATTCAGTAATTATACCAATGTCAGATCCATTCAAGTCATTTGAACAGAGGTTTAAACTCCTCAGAAACTGGTTCTTGGCCAACAAAACACTCATGTCTTCGGCGCACGAGGAATCAATCCCACATTGATGTAAACATAGCTTTTCGAGGTTCACATTCGTCGCCAGACCTTGTAGTAGTTTCGATAGGATCCGCTGATCCGCTCGGATATCTCGCAATTCCAACTCACGAATGGACCCTTCCACAATTCCGTTGATTAGTAGTTCCATAACCACAGAGTCATTGATGAGCTCCATTTTGGCAAGTTTCAATTTGTTCAGGGATCCCGACAGCATCTTCTTCCCAATCAAAGATGAACTTTCTTTGTTGAGTTTGCATCTAACAAGGGTCAGGTCTTCGATACTGGAACTCAAAAAGAAGGAAGAGTCTAAACAACCGTGTGGACTATCTGTCGAGACATTCCAAAGCTCCAGCCGCCGTATTTGATTCATTCCAGATGAAAGCACATCTTTCAACATCGCTTGCGACTTCAGATCCAACGTTATGTTTTTAAAATCAAGACTTTGAACTTTGCCGTTGCGGCGAAGACTGTACAAGAACATCCCCAATGCAGCATTCAACGAGTTTCCAATCAATCCCGAACCGTCAAAACAAATCGGTTGTTCGCTGGGCCACTTGTCTTCCATCAACAAGGTGCATATTCTCCACCTTCTCACATCTTCTTTCTCATTGTAAAATGATGGTGATGCGGTCGTTCCTACTATTGAAGCAATCATTTTCTTTTCTTTCTCTATGCGAAGCACTTCAGGAAGATGCAGAGATTTCCTGTTTTTCTTCACTTTTTCAACAAGAAAGTGTTCCTCCCGATGACGTGGCGTGGTATACGATCAATACTCTCTATTGCGTCATTGATTCGGTTCGCGTTTCAGCTACAGTACTGTCACTCGGTCATAAAAGGGTGTCAGAATCCCGCATCCAATCATCGTCTTCATCAATAATCTTTTCGCTTTCTTGCTTTCAAATAATGTCCCATGGATGTCACACCAATTTTTTAACATTCTTTTGGGTAAGAGCGTACCACGGCTGGAAACCTGATGACTTCAAACAGGCATGGGCATGGGTTCCAATATGGTGTTTGAATGAGATTCCTCCAAAGCGTCATGACAACAAACACCACGCTGTAGAAACTGTGTCCTACATTGCGAATCGACGAAGCTTTGCGACGTACTTGTACATCGCGAAGAAGCAATTGCACTATCGTCGTAGCCATTTTTGTGGTGATGATATTTTGATTCCTTTCAATGGTCCATCCTTTGTTTCGCTTTCCTGATCTCAACAATGTCGATCATCCGAGAAGGGAACAAGACACACTTTAACTGGACGTCGGATTTCTCTTCCATAGAAGATCTGTTGTCGGCAAAGGATGCTGCGCTTTTGGCACCTCTTGAAAGCTTCCGCCTTGAAATCGAAGTATGGAGCGATGACTTGCTTGTTGCCATACTCGAGGTATTCCATGATTTTGCAGAAAGGAATGCGGAATGGGAGAGCTTACATTTGAATAGCTCGCTATCCCGCCGATTCACACGCCCCCTACTGTTCACGGCCAACGCCCTTTCTCTGTTTCGTAAATTTATCATTGTGGGAACTCCTGTCATCAGGAGCGAGGAAGATGAAGATTGTTTATTCTACTTTCCCGGTATTGCTCTGAACAAACGACTGGGTGTATTGTGCTGCGAAGGTGAAGTCCTAGATAGAGACTTCCGCGCCTTGAGTCAGTATTTGAAAGACCCTTCGACAACGCTGAAAAAACTGAGATTGGAAACTAACTATTTCGACGAAGCCGCATTGTGCGAAGGTCTGTACCAAAACAGGGCATTGGAGCATCTAGATATCAACATCTCTGCTTGCGAAGTAGAGGACAAATCTCTCGCACGGGTCATACATGCCTTGAAATCGCACCAGACTCTTGACGTATTGAGAATTGATGCGGATGCTACTGTTGGCATGCTATCGCTTGAAGCGCTACGGGAACTTCTCAATTCTTCACCTCCGTTGCGGCAGCTTTTCATTGCTGACGAGGGTTGCTGCTGCCAAAGCGTGGCGCACCTCCTCGAAGGGCTCGAGGTCAATTTCAAACTAGAATTGCTCCAGATCAACATGGAGATTGACGATATGCCGTTTTCGACGGTTTTTGCTGCATCTTTCAAACTGAAGTCACTTGAGTCTGTGTTTCTAAACTGCAAGACACCCATGCTTCGAGATGTCAATAAATTGAGAAGAATGAGGAGACTACAGAAGCCCTTGCATCTTTGGCTGGACCATTTGCAAAATCTTTCACCGGATGATTTGAAAGATCTGGCCAAGGTACTCTATGCACATTCCGAGATAATGATTGAGATTTCTCCGGCCGAAAAGTCGCTATTATCCCAAGATGTCAATCTTATTAACGATTTTAACTGCCATGGAAGATACTTACTGGATAGACCTTCCGGTATGCCGTCCTCTCTATGGCCGTTGGTTTTTGAAAAAGCCAATCAAAATGTAAATGTGGTTTATGAACTTCTGAAAGGAGTAAATGGAAATGCTCTGCTCGGATCTGGCAACCATGATGGGGATGAATAAGGCTGCTGACAACCGAGATTCGTGCTGAAACAAGACAAGCCATACAACACAACCAATCATGCCTGACATTGATTCGCAGCTGTCTTGTGATCTAGTCCAACTTAGAACTTCAAATGAAGATCTTGATTGAATTAGAATTGGCAAGCTCAGTTGCTGGCAGATGCAAGGCACTTGCTTGCAGCTTACAGTCTCGACAGTCGATGAAGAAAGACGACGAAGGGGGCTTGTGGCACAGCCGCCTCTCCATGATGGTATGAACGACCATCCCTTCGTTGCTAGCACAGAAATATGTTCCTCGACTAAGTCGGGAGAGAAAAGTACCCACTGGAGAAGGAAACGTGACGACTCAAGAACTAGTATCTACTTCAACAGGCCACAGAGAAAGGGTGCATGGCACTATTCTGAAACACTCCTAGAAACTAGTAGTACTAGGCGTTATCACAACATTCGTTCTTCTGTGCAGTAACGCAGTCGCTTACATTGTGCAAAATTGTATGCAATGTGTACAACACTTGGAAACGATTGTCACTTCTTCTACCGCGTTGCCTGCGTCAGCTTCAAGGGAGCAGCTACATTATCGCTGCTGTGAGCGGGATGTCCCAGTCCAAAATAAGTCTCCCAAGTATTTGGAATCGGAGCAACAAATTCGTGAGTCTTCAAGCTTCCTAGTTGCAAACGATTGTCCAAGATGATCCGATGGGCATGAAGGGCTACTGATTGGTCGGGAAGAATAGCGGCTGTCGAATTGTATCTCAAATCTCCTTCAATCGGACAATTCCCTGCTTGTGCCAAGAGAGCGCGGACCATGTGCCGCGCACCCTCATTGGTTTTAACATTCACCACGGTATACGGGTTATTGTCGACCAAACTCAACAATGCAATTTCTTGCCAATCCATCGATACGAATCGCCCATCTCGCGGTACGGATTCCGATTTCTCTGGTGCTGGTGACCGTATCAGAACAGACCTTTGATCTTTTGAATTTCGTGATTGCAGAATACCTTCCAACCTATGAGAACACCCACTCGTCGTTTCCAGTGAAGATAATGGCATAGACCGCCGTCTCAAAACACCTAATGTTGAGGAATGTACAACTGCCAAATAGTGCTTTTCCACTAGTTTTTTCTTCCACTGTTTTGTAATCCTGGATGCTGCCTTGGATGTCTTCCCAAACATTAAAATTCCACTACATGGCTGATCGATTCTGTGGAGGGGGAGCAGGAAATCTTGCTTGGAGCCGCCTCCCAAACGCATTTCTCTTAACTTGGATAGAATGCATTTGTGAGAAAACTCCGGATTTGGCACGGAGTGCCACCCTGGTGGTTTGTTCACCACCAACAGATGATTGTCACTATATACCACAGATGGATCGATCAAAGGGGAGTAGGCGCTTGGTGACGACGAAGAGTGTCGGATCCAGTACGAGCAGATCCTAGCGGCACTTGCTCGTTGTGCTCCCGTGAGGAGAGAACAGCAACGGAGATTGTTGGCCATCATCTATCGCCAAATCTTCCTTGAAAGTATATAAATAAGAATCATATCCTGGCCATTCTTGAGTGATGTTTCGCTCGTCGTTTGCTTCAGACAGGCTGGTTGGTCAAGTACCAGTAGTAGTATTGTTCGTTCTTGTTGGCGTGCTGGCAGGCTGTGAAGAAATCATAGATTCGAAGTAGTCAAGTCTTTGATGACGAACGACGGAGTAAAATGTCTCTTGTCATGTTTTTTAGTCGTACTTTTGGAAAAGAGACATCAACTATCTTTTTCTTCTTCCTAATCGTGTGTCCCACAACAAATAGAAAACATGAGTTCCACGCCTCCAAGCGACGAAGATGAACAGCTTGCCATGGACATGCAACTCGCCTTTGAGTTACAGGCAAGGGAGAAGCTACTAGAAAAGCGACGGGAAAGGAAGAAACGCGAGAATATTGAAAACCCTCTTATGGATGGATTTGCGGCTGGCGGCATGAGTCCAGATCACATGTTGTTTGTCAAGTGTCTCATCGATGGCCAGGCTGTTGATCTTCTTGTGGATACAGGAGCCAGTGCTTCGGTTATATCGAGCGAGATGGTAAAGACGCTCAGACTCCTTCCCAAATGCAACGCGTCTATTTCTGGCAACGCCACAGGAGTTGGAACATCCAAGATTCTGGGAATCGTGGAAAATGTGGACTGTATCATTGGACATGTAGAGTTTCGGTTATTCTTCATGATAGTGGAAGGAAACATGCCGTATTGTATTCTTGGGCTGGATCAGATGCGACGCTTCCGATGCAATGTGGATTTGGATGACAACATGATCGTCTTTGGAGGCAAAGATGGCGTATCCGTACCCTTTATGCCCAAAAAGGAAGCGACCATAGTCGCTAGCAGAATGTTAAGTATGATGAGACAGCAAGAGGCACTGAGAGAAGGTCAGAAAAAGGAAGGAGTGTTGAAGTCTTTCTTTCGAAAATGACCAACAGCTAGTATCCGATAGCAGTCTGGCATTCCTATGGGGTGGGAAGATCTGAAACATCGATTCTCCACCCTTGGATGGTAGGACTACGGTTAGCGGACTACATCGTGGTATCGCTTCGATTGGAAGCCAACAGTTCACACAGCATACCGACCCATGCTTAAGTGACCAACAGAGAAAATCATGTACTATTTTTAATGAAAACGAATTGAAATGTTCCTTCTTTGCCAAATAATGCAGTTTCTAAATTGGAGTCTCTTGTTGTGGCTCAAGCTGTACTACGCTTCGTGTCTCGAAAGAGGAGATTCAGTTTGTGATCCCTTTGTACTGCCGCTGGCTTTGCACCATCAAGGTGCGAAAAGGTGGAAGTGTTAGCCAGCAGCTGATGCGAATATCGATAGAATCCGACAGCTGTTAAAAGCATAGATATTTTGAAGTTGGTAAATATAAAACAACACAACCAAGGACCTTTTCCTCATTGCGCTGCGTGTAGCTTCCTGCCAGATCATCGCAACCAGAATCTTCAAACTGAAGGACAATGTACTCTTGGACATCATCAACGTTGCAAACCCGAAACATCGGTCTAGTTTCGTTGAGGAACACTAGTTTGAAGGGCAATCACAATATCGATATAGTTTGTGCAGGAACACTATTTGAGGGCTATCACAATTTCGGTCTAGTCTTGCGGAGGTCCTCTATTCCTCGGTAGCAAGTGCAGCTTTCCGTATGTCTCGAAGGCATTGTAAGCTTGTCTCGAGTGGCATTCCATCTACAGTCGCCTCCACTTTACCACTAACTCCGTCTCTGCATCCTGCCGCTACACACCGATCGAGAAGATTGATTTCTTCCTCCTCTGATGGCAAGCAGCGTTCGATCCATTCTTGCTGAGAACCTACACTCGCAGATTTTGCAGCCGCCGCTGCCGCTGCCAGTGCGTATCCGCCCCAGTTGGAAACGCTAGCGGCAATTAGATGATCAGCAGCCACGACACAGCCAATTTCTTCGCCCCTGGGAATATTTGCTTTGATAGCATCAATTACCTTTCCCATACCAAGTTCATTCCCTAGTGTCGATGGAACAGATCGTCCATAAGATCACGCAATCACGACAACAATCAACTTGTGGGCAGACTTACCACCATCCCCGATCCCAATGAAAGGGGCTTTGCTTTCTTTCACCAGCCGATGAAGTGGGGCAATCAGTCCCTTGTCATTCATGTCGATCGCCCGCATAGTGTAGCATTTTCCATCATCCGAAGGACCAGCTCGTTCACACGCAATTAGAAGATCGCAACTATCCGATAGTTGACGAAAACTCTCTTCTTCTGCAGAACTAAGGTTTGGAGGATACGTTTGCAGAACAACGGTCCCACAGCCACTACTTGGAAGCGCCAGGCTGTCTAAGGCGGCTGCAAATACAGCTTCGTTGCTTGCGTCTGTTACGACCACAGCCTTGTGTCCCATGGCAGCAACAGCTCGAGCGATGGCAAATGTGCCAGGAGGGCCATCGGTCTCTGTAGGAGGGGACTCATTTACACAGCAGGGAAAACCAGACAGAATTACTACTGTGGAAGGCGCTGTCAAGGACGCTATCAAAAGAGCTGCCTTCTCCAGATCACCGCGCACAATGAGACACTTCATTCCACGGTTCCCAGCATCGGTTCCAATGATGTCTTGTAGGGAATCGCAGATGGAAGTAATTTGGTTCGGTGACATCGTCGTTCGCAGACTATTGCGATTATTCTGGCTCTTGAAATTCGGAATATGTGCGTAGGTGCTTGTTGGATAGATTGAAAGGAACGCCAACAACTGGAGAGTGCATGCGAGGCCTGCTGACAGTGTCATGGTCTATGGTTGTGTTCGTGAAGCATATCTTTGGGAGCTTTTCAATCGTGGTTTGGAGTCCGGTTAGTCGAGGTCCACGACCTGACAACGTCCAGACTGCTGTGAACATTTAGGCTTTCAAGATCAACAAAGAAAGATAAATGAGAACGGGGTTTGACTTGTGAAGGCACCCAGACATATTCTTCTTTTGCCTTGTGAAGGCACCCAAACATATTCTTCTTTTGCTGAGGAAAATGCACGGCCAGTGATTTGGATTTAGTACAGCAATTATGATTGAACGGGATATAGTATGGCAGAAGTCCTTCACTTAGTCCTATTTTGGTTTCTCACATAAAGACTGCTCTAATAAAAGTATAGTACTGTACGGCAATTATGATTGATTGGGATATAGTACGCCAAGAGTTCTTCGCGTTTTCGTGGCGGAAACGGCAAGAGTTAATCAAGTTGACGCTTTGCGTCTCGAAAGATGACACTCAGTCTGTGATCCCTTTGAACTGCTATCTTTGTACCATCAGGGTGCGAAAAGGTGGAATTGTTTGGTTGAAGCTGATGCGAATATCGATAGCGTCCCACACCAGTTAAAGCATACAGGCTTAAAGGCGGTAAATATAAATCAACCCAGCCATCGACCTTTTCCCAGTTCTCCTGCTTGTAGCTATCCTCGTCCGGGATCAATCTCATAATGCTTGGGGACAGGAGTGAGATTCCAGCCACCAAGTCCCCAGAAAACTTGATAGAGTCGACATGAGCATTCAACTCTCCGTCTTTTTTCAAATCAATTGCATGGCATGGCAGCCATTCCACAGGATCGTAGTCCAGATGTCGCTTCTCCAAATGCTGACGAAGTCGATGGAAGATCTTTGGGATTTCGGGATCATCGAAGCTGGAATCTGGTAACTCGATCTCTTTGTAGTTGATAATCACTGCATCCCAGTGCCCTTTCTCGTAGCGCCGGCGTTTCATCCGGGACCGAATGTCCTCAACAATGAGGTCCGCTTGTGTTGGAGTCAATGCGTTGGAGTAGACGACAGCACTCGATGGAGAAAAGTCGGAAGGTGCGTTCCTCGCGTCGACATAAAAAGGCTCGGGATGCAGAATATTTTCATCTATTGTTGACAATAACCGCCGGTTTCGACATATCCCAAGGACTCGCAATCTGGTTGTGCTTTGACCAAGTAGTGTCATTGTGTAAGCATACAGAGCGCGACACAAACTTCCTCAGGTTTAGCAATTGCTCTGGTGGGAAACACTTTGCTTTCTAAGGGAACAATGATGCTTTGTCGCCAGTTCGCTTTCCCTTCTTAGGCTCCAACGTTTATCATCAGAAAGACTTATTTGCCTTGCTGTTTTTCTGTTTTCGTCGTCAACATTGTGGTTCGGGTTCTCTCCTGCCACTCATCACTCAAGTTGCTTCGACAAGTTGGACCGCACGATATAGTTGTGTCGTTCGCATGTCGTAGGCCATTTCCTGAAGAACAGTATAACGGCAAACTACAGGGTTTTTTGAACAACGTTATGATCCAAGGTGTCCTATAGATGTCGTAGCGACACCACATGTTCCTGATGTTGAACTTGGTAGGCCTATGGACCATTGGAAAACTGACACGAGGAACGCAATGGAAGTGTTGAAAACAAGAAAGCCGTTCAACATAAATAGAGTGATTGTACCTCTGGTTTACCAACGCAAATACTTTGAAACACAGCAGCCAAAGTCTTTTCAAGGACCTTCCATGTGCGAATTTTGTTCGTTGCCAACCAGAGGAAATCGTGACAGATACCACAGCGACTTTGAAGGATTCTTCTCCGCCGCACTGATTGAAGCTGCTGTGAAGCAAGCCAATGCTGATCGACAGAAGAGCCAGACGCAAGACGGCGATGACATCGACACTGGGGACGACGACTCTGATGGAACCTAGCACAACTCCGTCGTCGTTGAATTCTTCCTATTCTTCAACGACGACGGACGGTGAAGCAGCAGAACCGCAGGTGCCTCGACCTGATCCCGAGGAGCCGCTTCTCAATCTCTTCCCCACTGGTGTGTTCCCTACATATCGGCCGGTGCCAGTACTGGTACAAGTTGCGTTGATAGTTCTTTCCTCATTGGCCTCTGCTGCAACAACTTGGAAACATCTACGTGACTTGAGAAAAGCTCCGACTGTTGCGGAGATCTTCGGTTTCATGGGCAAGGTATATCAATCGTTTCCTAATTTCTGGTAGTTCTTGACTCTGTATATGACGTTACTCAATGGATCTCTGCTTCGATTCAGGCGCTTGTTTTTACTGTGCTGTCGACGGCTGCAGTTCAAGACATATTTCTCCGCCCTTCACGCTTGTCAACGAACACGCTTGTGCAAAGATACTTTTTACCGTCTGCTTTGTCCAAGTATGAACCTCTTTCCATTTCCAGGGATGGTGAATCGACGGAAACTCTTGGTGTTCATTATTTGCAGTACGAAAATCCGACTACTGAAGAAGCCAAATACGATGCGTTGTACGTGAACCATGGTTTTGGTGCCTCCTCTTTGTCGTGGTTGCCTGCGATTCCGGATCTGACGAAACGGTTGAGAGCCAAGATCTGCCGTGGGCATGACGCTGTCGGGTTTGGATTTACGGATCGACCAAGCAACTTGTTAAATTACTCAACGAAAGGATCCGCCAGAATTGCAATGAGCTTGCTCCACAAGTCTACGGCGACTCTGGAGTCAGTAGCCTTGTTTGGGCACAGCTTGGGGGCTTTGACAACATTGAAGATGGCTTTACAACTTCCTGTGGAAACATCGAAGTTAATTGTACTTTGTTCCCCAGCACTTGGAGTGAAGCCATTTCAAGTTTTTTCATTCCCAATCGAGGGACGGTGGTGGAGTCCAATCTTTAATTTTGTTCGGTTCAGGCTGATATATCCTGTCTTTGGATTCGTCTTGCATCGAGTTGTAGGGTGAGTTGAAAATGAGATGTCTGCAATCTTTGTCTCTCCGAAACATAAACAAAAAGCTCACTTGTCAAAACTATTTCTTTCTGACAGAACCAAGAACTTTTGGAAGCGTGCGTTGCGATCTGTATGGGGAGACCCTGACAAGCTCAAAGACAGCGATGCCCTGAGATTCCAATGGCCATCGATTGGATTAGGTTGGGAAAGAGGTTTCATGCAATTTGGTGTAGCTCAGATTACTAAGTTTGAAAAGGATGGTCTAGACGATGATGCTGTTTTGCTACGACGAGTATTGGAGCTACCGAATACCAAAATGCTTGTTATAATTGGTTCTTCCGACAGCGTCATTCCTCCGAAGAAGATCGCCAAGTTTTTCGAAGATTTTGAAGTTCCGATCGTGGAGTTGCAGGGATTGGGGCACGATTCCTTCGAGGAAGGAACACAGGAATTCTGTGATGCTGTGGATGATTTTCTGCGGTCCACTGGTGAAGTGGAAAGGTAACTTTGCGGCTGTCTCATTTTTAAAGAATGAGCGTCATTGAATAGGCATCAACACTTGGCAGTTTTGAAAGTAGAGAATCACAAAGGCACGCTTCTATTAGTTAGAAACACCGCATTGCAGAGATTCTAGAAAGTTATGAAACTACAATTTTAGGACCGCTTTTGATGTCATTCCTTCGTGCGTGTCTCCACATTTTCCACAGCCGACCTCTTTGACCACTGTATCCTTCCTTGAAGATCCATCACACATCATCACACAACAATTTTTGGCTCCAGGTTGGACTGTTTGCATAACGATCTATTCTGCGAACCTGTTAGTATTGCTGCGTAAAGATGATCGGCACCCAGCGGCTTTCCTCTGCAGCAAACATTGTTGTATTACTCCTCGTAGTATTGGTATGCCACCTCTCGGCGTCAAATGCCTTCACAAGTCAACAGTCTTCACTCTCTATTCCATTTTCATCATGCCGCCGC
Organism: Cylindrotheca fusiformis; assembly: GCA_019693525.1. NCBI lineage: Eukaryota > Bacillariophyta > Bacillariophyceae > Bacillariales > Bacillariaceae > Cylindrotheca > Cylindrotheca fusiformis. The sequence continues at coordinate 7,028 of JAAMXS010002822.1, read as the reverse complement.
TCGAGCCCAAGAACGAGAACCTTCAGTCAAAAAAACCCATCCACTCAACTTGACATGGCGGAATCCGCGGAAGAGGAAGGGGTCCCTCGTTCTCCACTTGATCGCCCAGTCCTTGCAGCAATAGACACCATTGCGATTCTTACTTTTGCTGCGGTTGGAAAGGCATCTCATTCGGCTGACGGGTCGATCGATGGCTTGGCTGTTGCAATGACTGCGCTCCCATTCCTATTGTCATGGTTTGTGGTAGCGCCTCTCCTAGGATGCTATTCTCCAGGTGCTACAGCAGATATTAAGTCAGCGATTGTGCAGACTGGAAAGGGGTGGATTGTTGCGGTTCCCATAGGTTGCGTACTGAGAGGTGCTATCAAGGGATATGTGCCCCCATTACCTTTTGTTATTGTAACCCTGATAGCCACTCTAGTTGTTCTGAGTGTTGGAAGGTCGGCGTACACAGCCCTCAGCGAATTTTATGTTGAAATGTTTTGACCAACTCAAGATTGCCTTCTACAACCTCTCAGATATGCCAAACTACGCAATAGGGACGATTTGTTAGTTTTCAACTTAACGAAGGATGTAGCGATTGGATCAACCTCTCATACATAGGCGTTGCATCTTGTAGCGGTTGTGTGCATTTGAGAAGGTGTCAAGAAATCTGACATTTTCAACAAGCCTAGCTAAGAAGTATACAGTTGGTATGTATCGAAAAAATGCATACTTGCCTACTGGAGGTGTAGGTTGTTGATAAAACTTGATTCGATACAATTGCTCTTCCTGCTCGTAGCATCACTTGTAGGCAGAGAACAGGTCGTCTGTTCTTCTTGCGTATTGTTGGTCCTGGATCCTTGGTGGAGGTCTAACAATAGCTGGCTAGACCCTATTCGAGGAAGATTCTTCTGTGAACGATGAGAAAGAGCTGGTAGCTCCACAGCGCGATTGGGGAATCGGTTTACGGCATGAGGGCTCCAGGCAACCTCTTCAGTTCGGACCCAGGTAGACTTGAAACACTGAGGCAAGACTGTCCTGTAAACGTCCAAGACGCCCCAACACTTCAAAAGTGGACAGAAGATACTAAAATTTCGTTAAAATAGACATGATAAAACAAGCCTGGCGCAGACCCTCCTTGTTCTCTCAAATACAAGAAGATTTGGAGCCCGTACAGTAGTATTTCCCCCACATATTTTAGCCCCTCTTACTCGAACAAGGGACTAAAGCAGTCTGATTGCAAGCATGCCAGGTGGCAGCCAATTGGCTCGTCTGCTCGTACACGAAGGACATACGTGTGAAAAAGAACAGAAATATATATAGGATCGCTGAACTGACAAGGGCAATGTACGAAAATGCGTAAGGAACGTACTATTGTTTCAAACGGGCATCCAAAGTGTAATTACGTGGAAACACGTAGGTTGATGACGAAGAGCAACAATGGCCATCACCTCGTTCAAAACAACCCAGCGAAGTCCACAATTCTCGCCAAAGTCGAACTTTCCTTTTCTAAATCAGCATGGCAACAAAGCAACATTCCAGAGTGGCACAAGCCAAGAGAGACATCTTACGTATGAAGTCAGCGAACCCTCCGCCAAAGAGTATTTCCATTCCAGGGAGCATATCTTCGACGGATCTGTCCTCGGCGAATACAGAAAGCATGGACAGCGATAGTCTTGAAATGTCGTCTGCCAGAGTTGACGAGATCATCCCTGAGGCAATCCCAGAAAATGGAGCCTTGAATGACTCGTTCTACGAAAAGATCAAGTTGGATAGATTTTACATTGATACTGTAGACGAAGAATACCATGATGAAGAGAGTTCTCTTCCCAACAGAGTTGTTTGCTTGCATCGTGAGAACGAGTTATCATACCAGCAGTTAATGGATCTTGTTGAGCAACTTCGTCACAACCAGAAGGTTGCTTATTCAGCATTGAAAAGGGAAAAGGCTCGTCGCCGTTCTAGAGAAAGTACAATTTTGAAACTGGCAAAAGAACTTGCAAAGCAGAAGGATATCATTCAGAAGCAGCAAGAAAGAAATGAGGAGGTAAGATGCTGCCGTCGTGTGTCCTGTTTCATTTGCTACGACCGGAAGTGGATGCTAATAACATTTCTAGTTAATGGAAGAGACTCGAGTGATACAGGCTGAAAAGTCATTTGTTGATGAACAGCTTCAAACTGCACTTTTCGATTTGCGTAAAGCGGAAGGAGATATTCGGAAACTGAGCGAAAACCAAAGGGAGCAACAATTGGCATACCGGGGCCTCTTGCACTCCAACAGCGTTGTGGGATTCTCTCCGAAGGATTCATCTGTGCCGCCTGGTCGTCGTGTTTTATCGCTTGGCTCCCCAACGGCGAGAACTAGACGAAGTGGTTTCAGATCCAAGAGAATTGCGAGACGGAAGGCACTGCAAGTTATAGGTGCATGCGTAGTGGTGGCTATTGCTGTTATCATCAATCGTGGTTTTCTCCAATCACCATGGGGCTAAGGATATTTCCACCAACTCCGGGCGATTCCAAACTGGACCAGCCTCTTGTGTCGTAAAGGTACCAAAGGCAAGAACCGAGAACAAAAAGGGGTGCATTGTATTTTGATAGGGAATAGCGTGTCTCGAAACGGGATCAGAATGTCACTGGTGTCGTGAGATGCTGTTGTAGTGGAGAGAGTTTTCTCTGGTAAATAGTTTATAAGTTCTTATTCATTTAGCACAGTTTCATTTGAAACAATTGCAGAGTGCCATTGGTTCTGAATCAAAGCTCAGTGGACTTGGCCTACCGGTAATTTTTACTTTCTGAGGATAAAACCTGCAAGCCTTCGAACAAATGCACCTGCCCGATTGAAGCTATGACTTCCTTCCGAGGTGGATCCAATGCCGGTGACTCCTTCGAGACCTTGACTTGAACTATGGGTGAAGAAGTATCGTCGGGAACTGTGCCATGGAAATGTTCTAGACACCCTTCTAGTTAGCTGTCCAGAGATAGCTGCATTGACGCATTCATCCATGCTTCCCAGCCTGAATCTCCTCCCTGTCAACCCGGGACCATAGTGGGCCTAACCGAGCAAATGTAAACATAAATGAATGAATTGACAGATTTATCCGAAGACAAAAGAGAGGTAGCGACTTCTTACATATTTTCCACTGTTTGTCAAAATTGTCGCGTTTGGGTCATCAGGAATCATAGGTGGATGAAGTAGCATGCACCAACAAGTGTCATTTACGAATGAGACCCCGAAATCTACCAGGGCAGGAACGGCTGGTGATTTTTCGTACAGTGATCGAGACATGCAAGCAATAACTTGAACCTTTTCATTCTTCTTCCTCGGTTCCGGTAGCTTCTGAATCAGTTGCGCAAGATCTTCGCATTCAGATAGAGACATATGTGGATTTCCAAGTGAGACCCAATCGATGCTTTCTCCATCTTCCTCGACATCTTCTTGCTGGTCCAGAATTTTGAACGTCTCCTCGAGCTGACCAACTGTTACCATTCGTTTTTTCTGGCAGCTTAATATCATTTCATCATTCGCTTCAGGTGTGACTCCTGCAACATGGATCAGTGGTGATGTTCCGGTCGTGCCAAATGCGGCGCAGAAGCTCTTCATATGATCACTCGTAATGGAGTCGGCATATGATTCAAGACCAACTAGTATAGGAACCTCTCCGTCGGACAGGGTGCCACACAAGTGCCCCAGAATCGGAAAAAGAAGTGAAAAAGAGGCAGGGTCACTAGTAGAAAAATCGATCTGACTAGCATCCAATAGAACCTTTGGTTGGCGGTTCTCTCCCAAGTGCGCTCCGACGGCGGGTACTTTCCCAACAATAGCACAGCAAATGTCCAAGTAGTCAGCATATTTTTCTGTCCTGGCTCCTAGGAATGAATTGGCGTAGACAACGGCATTACTTTCACCCCAAACGATTTGCTCTCCTTCTTTGGGAGGATGATCTAGCAAATACGGAGCACAGGTAAAGGAGCTTTCTGAGCAGCCCAAGGCTACATACGCATGCGCTAGTCTTATGGATGACTGTTGAGACTCGGTTGGAATGATTCCAAGTTTCTCCCAGTTCCGCAAATCTGTTGAGACTGAATTTAGGGTGGTCGGGATTTTTACTCTCCCTCCGTCTTTCACTAATCGCTCTGCAAACTCCAACCCACCCGGGCCTATGTACGTGCAACCTTTGATTGAATAAAAGTGTCAGAGTTCGGCTCTCAGAGTAGAGTAACACATCCAAAAATGTCGCATTCATACCATCAATATGCGCCTTCTTGACATCAATATACGTTGGCCTATCAGACAGAATATGGGCATATCGAATGACACACTCATACGCCCTCTTTTCGGCTTCCGTTTTCGCAGAATTAACCATGGATTGCTCTTCCTCCGTCAAAACCAAAGAAGTTTCATTCTCGTTGGATTTGCCCCCCAACGATACATCCGTATCCAGAACCCTTTCAACTTCCGAAACAGTATCTCCAAAAGCCATGGTCCCATTGCTGAGGACTTTTCCGTATTCCGGTTTGTTTTCGATTAGACTCTCAAATTCCTCAACTTGGATGATGTCTAAAACGCTTGCCTCCGGGAAAATTGCTTCTGCCACCAATGCTCCGACCGAAACAAGGCCATCTCTATCTCTCAGAATCAAGGCGGCCGGGCTTTTCTTATTCAGAATAAGTTCGAGCATCACCTGGGACGCTGTACAGGATCCTCTTCCAGATGGGAGGACCAAAATTGAACCAGCCACACATTGGCCATGAAGCGGATGCGATTGGTCAATCACAACACCAGTTTTCTCATCGATGCCACCCCAGAAGGAAAGCGAGACATCAGAAACTACGACAGGACGAACGGTATGCTCCGTGTTCCCTTCCACTAGTACACGACCAGAATACGTTGTCATCGCAGTTTAGTCGCAACCAACCTATTTGAGAGTAACGTCGAGAGTGGTTTATTGTCGGATTCAAGGCGGAACAACGAAAAGATCCAAACCACACGCTAGAACGGTTCACGGAGGGACGGACACCGCCTGCAAAATTCTGAATGACCGCTTCAAAAGTTCTTTTGTTCTTTGCAACAGTGTGTGCATACAAAGAGTTCATACGACAATCCACATCGTGGATTATAGGGCAACAGCATGCATTGGTTCTAGTCCAATGATTTCTGTCGTAGAGAAAGTAGTAGCAGAAGTAATAAAACTATCTCTTTCATAAACTGTCAACTCAGCAAGTCTGCGCTTGAGTCTTAGAAAATTGGTCGATCACTTGAGACTTAGAAAATTGGTCGATCTCGTGATGACGACGGTCGGACTCCAGTCAGGCCGTGGACGAGGGCAACTAGTCGCGACGCGTTCTCCTTCTTTGGCTGTGCCATAATTCTCTTCACCTCTCGTTGTAACAAGTAATCCCTCCAGTTATCTCTGCATTTCGTGTTCATGACACCACCAAACCCGTACCCTGGGGCAATCCTCGCTATTCTTGCGATGATAACTGGTGTTACACCTCGATACAGGGACTTGCTTCGATCCACAACTGCTTCATACCATGTCTTTGAATTCAGGTTTCGATTGTAAATGTCCAAACCAAGATAATGCAGTGGGCCAGCCACAAGTTGGGCCCCCATGGGTAGAGCTAGTTGACAGACTCCTTTGGCCGCAGCTTCGTCCAAACCATATGTATCCATGACCTTTGGGTAGACGAGATCAGGAAGCACAAAAGAGGAACCAACTACTGAAAGGTCTCTTGCCATCCACATGGCGTATGTCAGCCGAGGCACACTGACTTGGACGGGATTTGACCCGTATAACCTTGCATATGTTCGATCCTTTAGAAGCGACAGGCCCGAGTTCACAAACGTCGTCCCAAGGAATATTCCTGCTTTCCCCAAATCTTCGGAGTCATTTCTTGACATTGAAGAATCCCGATCGCTTCTCACGGCATTCTTGTAACTCTGATGCTCTACCAATGTCTTTAAGCTGTTGGCAGTGCTATACGTCCCTGCGTATATTCCCCACATTAGCAAGAACGTGGGACTCTTCACATATTTTACAGGGTGAAGGAACATTCCTTGAACAGATTCAAAAGCTGACCTCAGCAAATTGTGAGTACCAGCAGCGCTTTGAACAATTGCTTTATCTACCACCGTGAGAAACGGGGCGACAGCAAATGTAACCCCAGTTCCAATTACTACATCTCCGACAAGTTTTTCCGCCAAATTATGTCCTGCAAAGGTGTACTGTACTTCTGGTATTCTTGCAGCAGAAGAGGCTTTCACTGAAAATGATCCAGCTCCATGCACTGGAGATCCTATCTTTTGGTCTGCACTCATCTTCACGTTTTGTGACTGTACAGTTTCAAAAGCTGCAGAGAATCTAACTCTCAACGTTTTGCAGTTTCAGTCGGTAATAGTTCTCTGAGGTGGTGAGCACAGGTTTGATGAGAATTATTCGGATGGCAGAAGCAAAAATGTGGACTGGTCAGCCTCAAGTGGGAAACGTACCGCCTACTACAGGTCGAGTTCTTTTCTTTTTTGCCAACATTTTCACGTACACAAGAGTGAAACGCGCAGTCCTTCTCCTCCACATTCTCAATCTTCGTTAAGTACGGTTATATATCGCCATGAATACGAATAAAACAGGAATGAGAAAGAAGAATGCAGAGAGCTCATAACCAGAATGTGGTCACAAGAACTTGATCAGAAATGAATCGGATTGTCATCCATATCAACCCAACGAATCACGTGCATAACAAACGCCAATCAAATGGACAAAGAAATCACGATAAGAAGGTTTAGACATATATGTGGCTCAATGATAGGTACAGTACAGAGTATTGACTTGAATGGCGCATGCATTAGGCCAATTTTTCCTTTCCTGCATGACTTGTCCAGTACGCAATAGAATTTCTCTTGAAGGACAAGGTGGTAGGTAGTAATAGAATAGGTTTGGTATTACTAGTCTAGGCCTCAATAAACTGAGAACAGATGCACTTTAGTCATCCTGCTCCAAACGTCCCTTGAGCTTTTTGCTTTTTGTCTCGTTGCCGATTCACGCGGT
>JAAMXS010002820.1:0-16443 GCA_019693525.1 Cylindrotheca fusiformis | reverse complement strand
GTTGCAAAGCCAACCAGAACAAAAGAAATTTGATGATACAAAAATCTTCCTCAATCTCATACGGGACCCCAAGTCAACCTGTAGAGAAAGAGTTGGACCTCAATCGTTTCCTCTGAACGGATCGATCTTCGCAAAACAGTTACTAAGGATGGGCCTGCCTCTTGCTAGGCCCGATCCTCTGAGCGTAAATTCCCCCCTGTATTGTCCAGTCTCAGATGTGTCACATCGCTTGGGTGTACCGCCGGAAACAGTCGTCCAGCAGTTCCTGGTCCACATAGTGAAGAGACATCTTCTCAATAGGGGCCGCACCTTTGGCCCTTTCTCGTTGAGACCAGCGATTGACAACATCCTTGTCTTCGCGAGAAACTCTTTTTGATGTCGCACGAGAGTCGGAACTTCTCCGGGGAGAACGGTCAACCTCGACCTTTTCTTGAATATCATCCAAGGTAGAGATTGCTTTGGGAAAGAGCTCACGAGCCTCAGTTTCAAAAAGGGATTCAAGGGCTTCCCAAAGATACTGGTTCATTCTTGCTGTTGGCATGAGAAAACCTTGAGAGTCACAGAAAGCCGGGCCCAAATGTCGCCCAGCTCGAAGGTGAATGGAGAGCAGCAAGTCTCGCCAATGTTCCACGGGGATGCCAGAGTCCGTGCAAGGAACACTCCTCAGATAGTAGGTGTTGATGGAGTCAGCGCCTTTCACTTTGCCAACAATGGGAAGCCACACCAAACCGTTCACGCGCTCTCAATGGGTCCGAAGAAGCTCAATTTCGAACATGAAAGCTTCAGGACCGCGGAGGGAAAGGACATAGGAGAAGACAAGATAGGCTCCTGCCATGACCCAACCATCGCCTTCAGCTACCGAACGAGAAGACCGCGCCTTCTCACGACAGAACTCGAAAACTTTCAACCAGAGTTCTGTGCGCAGGGCTTGATTAGGACGAATGTCTTGTCCCATCCGAGCCTTGCATCCAGCTGCGAATCTTTGATACCAGAGAGAGGCAGAACGGCCAAAGTGAAATCGTCGCACATAGCCCTTTTCCGATTCCAATAAGGTAAGTTGGGAAAGAGGGTTGTGAGATGAGAGTTTTTCAAACGAAGCAATGGACAACTTCACCTTTCTAATCGAGTCCCATTGTTTGTGAGAGGAATGGTATTTTCCTTCACGCAGAGAATCCATTAGAACGGCTACAGCGGTTTCAAATCCGCAGAAGTCGGTAAAGGGAGATGGACCAGGGTCATAAAAGGGACCGTCAAGACCCAAAGCGTCCATTTCACGAAGGGTGCGAACCACAATGGCGCGATTGGTGCGGACTGTGGACCTCGTCCTGGACCAAAAGACATCCAAGTTGGCTCGCTTGATGACCTTGTTGAGGAATGCATCGGTATGCTTTCCGGGGACAGGATCCGAACCCCTGAGAATACGAAAAACACAAATGTGACAAACAAACGGAGACAACAGATGGTCGCCTTCCCTCGCCTCATTGAACTGCATCAAGTCAGGAGCTTTAGGGCCCCAGAGATTCGAGGCAGGGTTACCTTCAACGAGACGGTGGACCTCACGATCATCTGTTTGGGTGTGGAAGCTTGAGTTAGCTTCCAAAGAATAACACTTTCCGCACCACGCTCCGAGGCATGGTGGGAATCCGCCTAGAGAGTGTGAGAAGTTCGTGCAAAATATCCCCTGCGTCCAAAGGAGATACTTTCCACACTCTCTGCAGTCTCCGCTGATACTCGCACACTTTAGGCGCGAGCCGTAGGCACCACGGATCACATCTGCAAAAAGGGAGGAGGATGCCGATATACAACGGCTCAAACATGTTAGTCGACCAAAAGGGGCAAGTCGGGGGGATTTCCAACACAAGGTCAGAAGCTTTGTACAATTGTTTGAGCCACATCGGTGTGCAGAGCCTCGGGATGAGGATGACATGAGTGGATCGCTGCCGTTTGATTCGTGCCTTTCTCATTTCCTCGAGGGCAACCATCGCAGCAGCCGGAGGAGGAGACCAGATCATCAGCCCCGCTTTCACTACGAGATCCTTGGCCCCAGATTGCGGTGAAGCCTGAGGGGTCAAGCAGAGATCGTGCCCTCGAAAAAACCAGTCTTCCGGAGAGAGGAAGACAGCGTCGGGACCCGCCCAGGAATCGACCCAAGGCTTAAGCTCGGGAGAACGTTCAAACGCGGTTAGATGTAGAGGGAGAAAACTTTCCATAGGCTCTCCACCCATGACCCCTTCGTTAAGACCTCCTCGAGAAAGCCCATCCGTGCCTTGAGCAATCATCCGAGTACCAGCGCAGTGAACGACCAAGGCCACAAAACCAAATTTCATTTCGAGTTGATGAAATTCTTGTACCATCCTTAGGAGGTCGGGACTCTTGGAAGAACCTTTGAAGAGAGTTTCCTCCACAGCCTTGTTATCCGTCATAAACAGGACGAAGGCATCCTTGAGTCGATCTTCCTTGCCTTCCCGCTCCAAGGAATCAAGAAGGTTCCGAAACTCGAAGCTACACGAGGATGGGCCCTTGTACTTCCACACTCCAGTTTGATACGAGAGCCCCTTGGTAGAAAGGAACGTCCCGCCAAAACCGTTGCCAGACGCATCTCCAAAGGCCAGAACAACCTGCACAAATCGCGACGGTCGAACACAAACCTTGATGGGCTCAGCAGGGGTAAGAAACAATCGCAGAGTTTCCAAATCACCCCGGAGTCGAGGTACAGGGAAAACAAACTCAGGGTGACCTGCATTACCGAGGTCAGCTAGTTGTTCCCGGAGATCATCGTCTTCAATGTGTTGGAGAAATTCCGCCCACTCTCGAGGTTTCATTTTCCAACCATCCGATCTTCGGTTTGCCCGCCAGGAGTCAAGCGTGAGATGGATCCCTTTGAGATAAGGATTCATCGCCTTGAAGGTCGCGGCCATGTGAACAAGGAATCCCCGGTCTCTCTCCAGCGGTTTGAAAGCCAAACCCTTGGGTGCATCCAATTCTCCCAGAAGTCGATCAATGATGTCACGCGCCTTGTCCCATTTCCCTTGGGCCACGGTTTTGAAAACACCTTGTGAGTCGACTTCGGCAATCATTCCAGCCCAAGCTCCTGGAGTGACGCCTGGCGCAGGGGGTCGGACCTTGCGAATGGCAACTTGTATTCCAAGGTGCTGAAAGCGGGAGGCACATCGGTGCAAGACTTGCCAAGCGTGTTCAACTGAGGATCCACTTCCACGCCCATCATCCACAAAGGTGACAACCGATCCTGCGATGGTATCTCGTTCGTCGTCCCATTGATAGACCCAAGGAAGACGAGGGTCAAAACTCGGATCACCTGGTAGGTTGAGCTTCACGCGGTCCCAACGCAAGGGATTCCCTGGCTCTGATGGGTTCCCAATCACATACTCTTCCGCGTGGTAGTAGAACCTGATGGAATTGTATGGACTTGGTTTTAACCCAAACAACAGGCGCGTCCAAGCATACTCTCTTCCGCCCACTGGAGCGAGCTCCCCCAATGCCTTCTTCAATGGTCGTAGGTTGATTCCTGTGAAAGGCCTCACATCGAAGGGCAGGAAAAAATTTAAAAAGAACTCCCCCAAGTCGAAGTCGACCATCTGAGAGGACAGATGGAGTTTCCTCAAAGCTGTATCAGGCGTGGGTAGCCAGAAACTGGGGGACCAGAGAGCGTCATTGAGTCCACAACTCGTTCCGTTAAAAACCAGTCGGACATCGAGCACTTCGCCTTCAGGACTGACTACCTTGGGAACAGCAAAGTAGTCAATTTGACTTGAGGGCGGGGTCTGATCCAAAAATGGAGAGACATAGTCCTTGACGAGTAGGTCCCCCACCTTTTCGGCCAAGCATGCTGCCACGTCAGGCTTGAGAGGCTTCGTTTTGGCTCGGAAGTGCGGGAGTGCTCCATCCTTGATGTAGAAGGAGAACCCATCTCGGGCAGCTCGACGGGATTCAGGAGTAGGTCAACGCCAAAAAAGAGGAGTCGAACCTTGCTCCCACTTCCACCAACTGGCTTGTGTGAAGTGAAAGATAGCCAGTCGACCCACAACGACATCTCGAATGAAGCTATGGGCTTTGGAAGTGAGACGTTGTCGGCCAGTCAGCATGGGGTCCAAAAAAGAAAAAAGAACCCCCCCAGATTGGGAGCGATGGACAAAGGAGGTCCAGAGGTCCCCGTGAGACTGTCGCATGTAACACACGAAAGAGCGAAACACGGACCGGCAGGCAATCATAAAAAAGAAAGCACGAAGCCGAGCCAGAGCAGCTTCAGGACAAGGGAGAACAAGGGAAACGCGTTGATTCCAAAGGTGGATGGGTAAATCAGCGCCATCCACTTTTGCGGCCTTGGGCGTGAGAAGAGAGTGATCAATCCATTGGTGAGAAAGCCACCGCTGGAGATCGGGCAACCAGGAGCGATGGAGATCGGAGGGATCGGGAGTACGGAGCGGAAGGAGAGGGTGGCCTTGGAGAGGAGTCACAGGAGGGCGGACCAGGTGCAACGCGGCATCGACCAGCCGGAGAAGAGGACCCACCGGAGGGAAGCCTTGCACCAGATCAACCGCAGCTTGACGGGTGATCGGGATAGGAACCCAGAGAGGGAGATCCCAGGCGGAAAAGAGCTCACGAGGTGTCAGAGAGCGCAGACCGTAGCCCGATGGGCTAAACCGGGAATGCAGAAGAATCGGGGTCAAGGGGTCGGACACAGGGAGGTGATCATCTTCGGTAGTGAGAGGCTTGGGGGACGTGGAGTCCCAGTGTGGCAGGAAGGTCTTGTGATTCAGGATGGACCGTAACGTGGCAGGGACCGCCGGAGGGAGCGTCAGCATGGGCAGATGGCGAAGGAGAAAAAGCCCCTTGTAATCAGTGACACCACTGACTGCCTGATGAGCAACTCGTTGGGTAGTCAAAGGGGGAGGAACGCGGGAGATGATCCGATGACGGTGGCGGTCAGGAAAGGGAGAGAGCTGCTGGTAGAAACCAATGGTTGGACCGTTGAAAGGTGCCGCAGTCAATGACAAACAGAGGGCGGATAAGTCTGTCTCTCCGACCAAACCAAGGTGGACGTCTTGTAGGGAGGCGAGCGACGGCCAAGACGGCTCGCAGCGGAGGCGATCGGCCCAAGCAGAGTGAATCGACGATGCCCAGAAGGATGGAATGGTGCCAATCAAGAAAATCCGGACCCAATCAGCAGGGCGGAGAGTCAGGAGCCAGAAAAACCCAACCGTTCCCCAAATGAGACCGACAGCCATAGGGGATTGTGTTTTGAGACCGGCAACGTAGAAACCGTTTGAGCCCTCCTCGTATTGAGGAACTTTCGTGATGGAATCGAGCATGGGTGAAGTGACAGGGGGCGAGCAAGAGGTGGGATGTAGTGGTAGAGGAGAAAAGGTGGGCGCCGAAACCCAAGGAGGTGGTTCCGGCGGAGAAGGGGGCAAAGGAGATACGCAATGATCTTCTCGGCCCCGTCCCCATCACAAGACACCCTTGTCAGTGAGCTTGGACTTGAGGGTGTCGTGGGCTTTGAGGGCGTCCTTCGCATCCTTGGCTGCATTAGCTATCTTCGAGGCATGTGTGTCAGCCATCTTCTTAGCTGTGTCAGCCAACTTCTTGGCATCCGTTGCCGTCGACTTCGTCTTCTCGAGTTCTCGAAGCTTGGCATCATAGGTGTCCATCCGGTCAGTCAAATCCGTCTCGCTTTGTTCCCGAACTGTGTTCTGCACAATGAATTTGAGGTATTCACTGGCGATGGCGGGATGTTCGTTGAAAGAAGCCTTGAATGACATCATGACATCAAGGGTCTTCAGGACAGCAAACCACAACGCCGTGGCGACCTGACGGGAATTCTTCGCTTCTAGATCATCTGAAACGGAAGCTCTGACTTTGTGGCATTCTCGAAAGAATGCGTCTCCAAGCTTTGTGCCCAGAGCATAAGCACGCGCTGTAGTCATGCCAAAGTTCTTCAATTCAGAGATCTGTTGGTCAATGAATTGAAGAAGGTTGCCTAGGCAAAGGGCCGATTCCGAGAGGGATAACTCGTACAGTGCCTTGACCCGACTGGTCTGGGGGAATTTGGCGTTGAGTTGTTCCCTGGTTCCAGTGAGTACTCGACCCATTTTCTCTCGAATCATGATCTGGCCACTGGTCCATTCGTCGTGTGTCTTGAAGCGAGAAAAACAAGAACGATCCTTAGCCGACTGCGTCCACACGTCGCCGGATTTAGAGGGATCATTGAAAAGTTCAGGGATCGGTGATTGGAAAGCCACCAACGCCTGCGCGGCTCGATTGGACTTGAGATCCAATTTGTTGATGGTCTCAGACGTCTTGAGAAAATCATAATCTCCCCCTACGTGGCGGAAGATCATGTTGCACAAAAGATAGATGTCAACCAAGAAACCCACCTGCTCCGAACCATTCTTCTTTTGGTCCAGAACGAACAAATGGGCGTCGTCCAAGTTCTCGAAACCGAGCCCTCCAAATTTGATTCGCTCGCCTTCTTTAGCATCCTGAGCAAGCTTTCCTTCCAAATGGGTAATTTGGGCTCTCAAAGCTATAAAGTTTGACTTCATGTCGTCCATTTCGATCCTTAGGTCCGAGACGGTCTGGGCCATCGAGCTGATCGCAGACGAGGTGGGACCATGAGGAGCCTGACTGAGAGCAGATGGTTGTGACCCAAGGAAGCTTGGAGACGTCCCCTGGGTGAGGGAAAATCCAGAGTTGGAAGGGACACTTCTCTGTCGTCGAGTGACAGGGAGGGCAGAGCCTCCTGGTTGTTGACCACCCTGGCCTTGTTCTAACGCTTGGACGCGAGCGGTGAGGGCCTGAATGGTCTTGGGCTCGAATCACCTGAAGCTGGGAAGACAGGTTTTTCCAGTTCGTTTCTTCAGTTGAGGCAAGAGCAGCGAAATCGGCGGGAATCTCAACTTCTACCTCCTGCTTCAGAGCAGACTGGACTTGTTTTTGGAGCTCTAGTTCCCTTTTGAATTCGGCGAAAGAGGACCAGACGGTGCGATTCTGCGGGCCAGTCAATTGACCTGTTTCATCGCTCGTTCCCAGAGATGTGACCACTTCAGACAAACTGGTTTGAGCTTGATTGACTCGCTCACCAACTTCAGCGAGTTCCTTGGTGATCACATTCCCTGTGGAAGCCAAATATTCTTCCACCGATGCCAGACGTTCAGAAACATCGGTAGACGTGGGCTTCTCGAAACCTTCAACATCTTCGAAAGAGAATGCTGAAGAGTTTCCAGAGGTAGCTGACGGAGGTCGGGAGTCATCCTTTTCCCCAGTAGCGGTCTCCTGTTGTGAAGGATCTGTTTTTCTGAGAAGTTCTTCGAGGTGAAATTTTTCAACAGGAAACTGATCTTGAGATAAAATTCGAAATTCATTCATAAAATCCTCCCATTCTTGCGTAGTCTTTTGCACCTCTAGGAGGCGCTCACTAGCTGTCTTGGTGAGTTGAGACGATGGGATAGAAAGGTCGCCAAAGAATCGATTGGGACCATCTTGGACGAAAAAGGTGTCCTCGATGATCGTCAATTTCTGAGTTTGGTGTTTTGAAACACCGCACTCAGCTGTCGTTTTCATGCACACCTTGTCGTTTCCGATGGTGCCGAGACAAAGTGACTTGTCACCTGTCTTGATAAGTACAAAGCTTTTCAACCCCCCCCCCCCGTTTGTGCAGTCGAAAAAGAAGAGAGAGACGCACCGGCAGGAGAAGTCAGATCCGGTGGAGGCGGATCCAACGAAGTATCGCCCAAAAGCGAATCCGAAAAAGAGAAAGTCGCCACACGGGGACGATCGCGGGAAGCGGAACCAGACATAAGAGAAAAGAAAAAAGAAATAAGCTCGACTTGGGTGTTGTATTCCAGAGCTTTTGCCGTTGGGGGCCAGTCCAAAACCAAAAACTTGCAATATGAGACCAGCGGAAGGCTGCCGCAGCATTTGCCTTCGGGACCTTCTCGGCCAATGCTGCGTCCGCTACTCTCTTCGCTCTCGTACCGCGCACTCACCAGAGAACAGGTCCGACGTCATCGCGGGCATTCCAGGTGATCCTTGGGGGAACAAGTGGTCCTCTCAGAAGTGGTATTTTTGCCTTTTTTCCAACTTGCGATCGAATCGTGACGTTATTTAAAAATTTAAATTTCTACTCAAACGTAGACAGCAGCAACAGAGGACAGGACGCTAGCCTCTAGCTAGGCTAGGTCGGAGAGGTCGGAACAGAAAAGTGGGGAGTCGACAACGTCGACTCCAGATTCGCGCAGCGAATCGCACCACATGACACACATGATGATGTGTCGTCATTGGCGACAGAAGAGAGAGAACTGAGCAACGGTCACGCAGGAGGCGATGTGGCGACTGTTGCTCATTTCTCTTGTGGACCGACAACAGTGATAGATAGCTTCAGCTAGCTCTCACTGTTTCCGTTTTTGCCTGTCTTTTTCTCTGCTTCTCTGCCACTGTCGGCCTGTCCTTTGGACCGCCAACAGCCCTTCCGCTCTGCGTTTTTTTGCCTCTGCTGCCCGCTCGTTTTCAACGCTTGTTGCTTTCGCCATCATGCCCGTTCTGTCTCCCGCCTTAGCTTCTGCCTTTGAGTCCGATGGACCGCGAGGTACCACGTTCTTCGAGTCGATTTCTTTCCCTAGGAAAGACGAATCCCTGCATGCCGTTCTTTTGGATGGAAAAGCGCCGAACCCTACAGCCTCTGTGCTGCGTCATTCCATGGGTCACCGGATTACGAGTACCGCCCAGAAGAACCATGTTGTGGAACCTGATGTGTTTCTAACGCAACAGGACCGTCAATCCTATGGGAAGAATCAGTTCGGAGTTCTGAACGATCCTACAAGGCTTGGAGGGGCTCGGCTGCAACAGTTTCAAGATCATCCAGTGGGAGCGGCGCTGATTGTGTCATTGGGTTCCGGTAACACACCTTTCATCACGGTTGTTGCTAACCCAACCATCACGCCTGTTGACCCTACGGATCTGGATGACCATGGTGCCCCATATTGGGATGAAGCGTTCGAGCCTGGCACCTTTCAGAGAGTTCTTTCCCCTGGTGTGACCCGCACTCATAGTTGCTTGGTCTCGATGGGATGGCAGACGCGCGAAGGGGGTCTGAAGCCCAAAGACGAGTTGGTCTCTGTTGCGAAACCGGTGGTTCTCACTCCGGATACGCAGCTTGGGGAGTTGGCTCCGGACCTAGAGGCCTCTGTCGATGATCCATCCAGAGGTTCTCCCATTTTCAAGGTCCTTCTCTGGCCTGAGCTTTGTTCTCCGCCAGTGGGTCTGTTCTGGCCAACGACTACAACCTTTCAGGAATTCTGTGATTCTCTGCGAGGCAACACGCTGTACACCGCATTTCTAGATTGCTGTGGACCTGAGTCTATGGTGGCAAAGTGGTTTGCTAGGGTTAATCGTGATCCTACTTCCTTCCTGGTGCATTTGGCCGATGCTGTCCCTCTGTGGGAGGCGCTTCCATCACCACGCCAGCCAACAGGACAAGGAGTCCTACAACCTGATCTGGTTCACCCCTTCCAATACCAGTTCGACAGGTTTCTTTGGGCTATCCATTGTGATCGGGTCCAGAGGTCGATTGGGGCCTGTACCAATCGTGCGGAGAAGCTCGCCTTTTCGTGGTATCTTCACCATGGTTCCAAAGTGTATCCATATGGACTGTGTGATTCCACGGTGAAGGCTTCTCATCAAGCATTCTTTGGTTACTTGCTTCGTCCCACCCAGCCTGGATGGCCAGATTCTTCTCGTAACCTGTTGGCGGGATTTGATGCGCTAGATAAGGCGTCACAACTCCCTACCGAGCTGCACGAATTCCGACCGGTCCCAGTACCAATTATTTCGGATGATTCTTTTATTCCAGCCCGTTTGGCGTTTGCCGCAGCTTCTCTTGGGGACGTGCAGAATCCAGCCCCATTACCAGTGATTCACACTCAGGTGGCGGCACCTTCACCAGCTCCTGGTACAGCGGCAGTTGCAACGACGACTCGTGCACCCATGGTGACTCCTGCTGGTGGAGCTCCAGCGGGGGCAGCAGGGTCTGTCTCGCAACAACAGAGTTCTCCAGCAATCTTTTCGATTAGTGATACCTCCATCCAGCCGCTCCCAGCGTTGCCTCCTCCTGTCGTGGGTCATCACCAGTCACCTCCTTCTCTTCCTCCACAGCAGGGTGGTACTTTGCTGCAGCCACAGCCTGCGTCTGCTTATGGGGGCGCGACAGTAACCCCAGCTCCTATGCCTGCACGACCGGCGACGGCCGACCCGTTTCTACCGAATCCGTCTCAGGCCCACCACAGGCAAGGTAGCTTCCAAGGTGCTGCAAATGGGGCTGTCCCTACGGCCAATGCCACGCAGCAGCATCCACCATCTGGATGGCAGGCGTCGGTTTCCCAACCAACATCCCAACATCCAACAGCGATGTCCTCCACCCTCCAGCAAAATGGTTCTCCTCCGTGGTGGGCACCACCTCAAGGCCTGGGGCCACAGACTGGGGCGCAGTACTCCGCTCATCCTCAGTCTGGGCAAAGTTCGCAAGGTCCGCATCAACTAGGGCAGGGCTTGCAGTCGGTTGCTGGTTCTCATCAGGCACCAGGTCAAGCTCCGCCTCTGTTTCAGGGCCCTTCCACCTCCGCGTCGGCCCAAATCTTCAGTCCTTCTTCCAGTGGCATTCAGGACATGTCTGCTTCTGCCCGATTGGGTGGCCTTTTACAATCCGCGGGGCCGAAACGAAATCTTTTCGGGGTTCCATCAGGTACTTCTGGTGGTGGGTCTCTCAGCCAATGGCCAGGTTCGACGTCGGTACAGGGTCCAAGGTATTTGTCAATGATGGAGGCGGGGATTGGTTCGGCTGCACTTCGCGCATCAAGTCCTCCCTCGTTTCTGGCGCTATGTTTTCTTCTGGGCCACCATCGTGAGTTATCGCCAGCGACACAAGTTCATCGCACGTCGGATGGCGTGGCAGTGCCAGTGGATTCCTTCATTTTGCTCCGACAACCTTGTATGGTTGCTCGCCCTGTGCTCCGGGACATGGAATCCAAGAACAAGGATGTTTGCATTCCTATGCTTCATTACTTGCACGGGCGCATTCGATCCGATCCAGTCATTGGTCGGATGGGGGTACCGGTCCAGTTGGATTTTTGCACAAAGGATTTTGTGACTCAGGCGTTCTCTCTGTCTCGATGGATCTCCATCACACATGAGCCATCCGCTCAGTTGGTGGCTGAGTCGGTCCAGGAGAGCAAGCCGCAATTTCATCCTTTGTTTTTTCAGCGGGCTTTCGATGCCTCTCTCCCACTGGATAAAGTTCCCGCGACGGGCTATTCACGACAGGCGGCAGTGGTGTTGGGATCTCTGATCCTCTTCTTTTACCAATTTCTTGATATAAAAGTGGATCCCACAGGCCATGTTCCAGATGCGTCATCCTTCGATAAGTCGTGTTTCGGTTCTCTTCTTTCTCGTTGGGCGCGGATTCCGGCGTCTCCGATTGTTGATGCGGTTTGGTCGGCTCATCCTCTGCGTTGTTCTGCATGGTGGATCGCTCACCTTTTGGAGCTGTTTAAGATTTTCCACGATCACCATTCCCAACGTGTGATGCTTTTGGGAGAAACGAATCCAGCAGTTGGCATCGAAGAGGTGTTGATCACACCGCCCGGTGAGACTTTGGTTGTGGGGACTAATTTTTTACCCACCCAAGAGACGGCCTTTCGATCACACAGTACCATTCAGATGGCGCTGGCGGACCTGGAGAAGCGCATGCGCCAGTTGTGGGAGGACACTGTGGCCCGGGGCCCCCACGCCCATTTTTGGTCTGAGTCTTTTCCGACACACTTGTGTGCCTCATCGGGTTCATCGTCTTCTGCTCCTTCGGGTGGGTCTGCTTCGTCTGCAGCTAGAGCTGGGGCCACCTCTCGAGGCGAGACAACTGAGTCTCAGAAGAAACGTCCGCGGGCTGCTGCGACACCGTTTGTGCCACAGAAACCACTCATGGCATTCTCGGCGTCCTTATCTTCTGCTCCCCAGGAGTCTCCATTCTCGACTCTACGAAATCGCAATGAACGCGATTGGCCTCGTATTAAGGATCCTCAGGGTAAGCAACATGAACAGTGTCAGTTGTGCTTCGCATGTTGTTTTCCTCCTCCATTCAATCGTTGCGGGGATCCCAAGCGCTGTCATGTCCTTCGTAAACCCGTGTATGCTAGGAGCCGTCGGTCTCGATCGGATGCTCCGCGTCTCCACATTGATTTAGCAGATGACAAGTGGAGTGCCTCTCGTTATCCCGGACTGGTCGCCGGTGGTAGATTTCATCAAGCGGAATTTGGATGTTTTGGCGCCTTCTCCGGAATTGATAGCATTGACACCATCAACTCGCTGGTCCTCGTGACTGCTACGTCCCGGGGAAAGTGACAGGGATTGCTCGGTTGGTTTGCTCGCTTCGCCATCTTCTCGCAATGTGTCACCAGCAGCCGACCCGTCCTATCCTTATTTTCTTTGGGACCAAGTTTCGTTGCCACCTTTTGTTCGGTCTCCCCCAGCGCATGTTTCCAACCCTTGGCCTAGTACCAGCGATTCCCAATGGACGTCGCAGAAGGAGCCCTCCTTTGAAGATGTCTGGGTCCTAGTTGCTGGCAGTGGTTTTCTCTTGCGTACGTTGAGATCCGCCATGTTTAACCACTGGCCGGTCCTTCGCTTGTGGTATCGCTGTGGGCCTTTTCATGTCACCAAACCGTGGCCTCCTATTCGGAAGCGACTATGGGGCTTTGGTCGAATGTCGGCTCACCGGTCATGCGCTCATGACCAGCCCAACCATCTGATGTTGCCCCATTTTGTGTGGCCTTTCTTGACATCATTCGAGCGGGTTGCGCTGTTGGCGGCTCATCCTTTTTGGTTTCTTTATGCTGCCCTGCGGAAGAAGGCCGTTCTTCGTTCTCTGGCGCCTCTGCGTCTGCCCAGGTCTGCAACCCATCCTCATCCGGCAGTGTCCAGGGGCCTTTCGATGTCTCGGGCTGTGCTCCATAGTGCCGCCTTGCTGCGCTTTGATTTCGACTACGGTGATTTCGTTCGCTGGCTGGGGGGGGAATACACTAACCAATCTCGTGATTGGAATCAGGAGTGGGCACATATTTTGAATATTCCATGTCGACGTTTGCCAGCTGGGTATCCTCCTCCTGATTACGTTGCTGCTTTCCGTATTCAGACAGAAGGGGCACCTCTGAAAGGGCAGTATGTTGCTCCAGTGTCGGTTTTGCGCTTGCGCGATGATTATGATAATCACCCAGCAGTGAGTCAAAACACTGAGGCCGTGCGATCCAAGTTTGCGAAGGAGGAGTGGAACAGTTATCATGTCCACTTCCTCCGGTTTGTATATGTCTTTATGTATGGGATTATCCTAAATCCTATACAGTGGGTGTTTCAGAAGGGCAAGGGCAGGATTTGTATTGACTGCACGAATGGTCCTGGCGATGCAGCCGGCTCAGCTAATTCTCACATTCCGAAGCCGGCCAGTGATGTTGCTCTGGAATGCCCTCCTGTTTACTATCAAACTGCTTTCAGACGCTTGCTGTGCAGGATCATGCAGATGCGGATGACCCGCCCTGAGGGGCCTATCATGGTTCATGCTGACGATATCGCATCAGCTTTTCGACGGGTCCTCTATCATCCCGATATGGCGTGTGCCTTCGCTTATGTTTTCGAAGAATTCTTGCTGGTTCCTGTGGGTGAGGTCTTCGGTTCCCGGTCAGCGCCGTCTTTTTATTGTGTGCTAGCTGATGTTCGTCAGGCTTTGGCTGCAATTCTTAAGCCTGTTTCACCTGCTGATCATTCCTCATTGGTCCGCCAGTGTCATGTTCGAGTAGCCGATTCTCAGAGGGATCCCCTTGTTTCGGTTCCCATTGATGAGTTGTATGCTGAGGGACTGTCGCCGGAGGAATTGAATTTTCCTTTCAATTCCAGTTTCGTTGATGACAACGGGGTTGTCGCATTTCAGCCCTATATTCTGTCGGCCTTGAACCAGTCGGTGCGTTCTGCGTTTTTGATCTTTGGAGCCGCTGGTTCCGATCATCAGGGCGACTGTTTTCAGCAAGATAAGTGGGAGGACCTCATTTCTGAAGAGTTCCTCTATCTGGGCTTCTTGATTAACACTCGCCGGATGACCATCACTTGGCCGGAATCCAAACGAGCGCAGCTGCATTCCGAGTTGCTTGACATTTTGCGTCGTCAGCCTCAGCGTCGGTTTGTCACCCCGAAAGAAATGGCACACATCGTTGGGGTTGTCCGGTCTGCTTCTGAGGTAGCTCCCTGGGGGAACTTTTTGAGCTTCAATCTGGACAATGCTCTCACTGCTGCGGCTCAGCGGGCTCGTCAGGCACAGAAGAAGCCGGATTGTAAGTGGTGGCGCAACCAACGGATTTTTCTCTCGAAAGTTGCTGTGGCCACCATTCGTCAGCTGCTAGAGACACTGATTGGTGAGCGACATAATTCTCTTTGGGTTCGTCCCATCTCTTTGTATTTGGAACGACGAGTTACCCATTCCGTTCTCTCCGATGCCAGTTATTTGGGCCTGGGCGGTTGGAGCCCTGATTTTCTTTTTCTCTGGCGCATCACACGGTCAGATCTCGTTGCTCATGGTTTTGATATGAAAGCCATTTCCAACGACTCTGGGGAACCATCATCTGCGACTGCAGCAGGGTTGCACATCAACCCACTGGAGTTTGTTGCTGCGATCATCAACCTGTGGGTGGCGCTCAAGATCATCCAGCAGCGGGGTCCTATTCCTGGAGGATATGTTCTGGGTTTATTGTCGGACAATACGACAGCGCTGTCGTGGATGTCGTTTACTTCTCGGACACCGGATCCACTGCTACAAGGTTTGGCTCGTTTGGGCTCTGCCCTTCTTGTTCGTGCCACCGCATTGCTAACTAAAGTTCTCCCTTCTCATATTGCGGGGCAGCTCAATGTCGAAGCGGACATTCTCAGTCGTCCTTGGACCAACAGCCCTTCCAGTTCTCGACCGTCTCTCAACCAGATTCCTTCGCTGGAGTCCGTTATCTCGAGATGCTCCCGGCTGCAAACTTGTCACGTTTGCCTCCTGCCCTCCGAGCTATTGCGCACGATCGCATCTCTAACTTCGTCACCGCTGATCGAGGGCACGTACGAGCAAATAACGATCGCTCTTATGACGCTCGAGCTCGCTTTTTTGCCGCCTGGTGCAGAGACTTCGGGTTTGACAAGCACGATCTCCACACTCTAACGGATCACGATTGTGTGATGATCCTTGGGATTTTCATGGCGGATGTGATGTCTGGTCATAATCTGACCAACAACCCAGATCTGTCGGCTCAGACTGCTAGTAACTATCTGTCTGCAGCTCGTGGTGTTTTGCAGCTTGTTCTACGTCGTTCTATTAACATTTATGATCCTTCTTCTCTGTCTCGCCAGCCCAGGTATCATCCGTTCTTGGGTCAGCAACTGGTGGAGCGTCGGAAGTGGTCGAAACCCATGGAGAAGAAGGAGCCTTTTACTGCAGACATGTTCCAGTGGTTGGCGTCTCAATTGGCGTTGGAACAAGGTTCTATCGTTTCTTTTGTGGGCTGTCGCTTTTGTGTCTTCGATTGGATGCGTTTAGGCATCTTCACTGGCTTTCGGGTGTCTGAGTACGGGCAGTCTAAGTTGAAGCCGGGACAGCGATTTCAGCTCATTCCCCATTCTTGTGATGTCCCTCCTCGCTTTCGGGGTGCTCCCTTGGCTTTTGTCGCCGAGGACTTTGTTTTCTATGATGGTTGCCAACATGTCATCCCGCATTCTCAGCTTTTTGACGCTCATTGTCGTGGGGCCGTTCATCTGTTGGAGATCACTTGGCGCTATGACAAGAGTGCGAACAACTTCGCCAAGCGCCGTTTCTATCGCACACATCATCCCATTTTTGATCTGGTTGATGCCGGCGTGAGTATTATTCGCAGGGCTCTGTATTTGCGAGTCCTTCCTACCGAGCCGATTGGTGTTTGGTCCGGTAAGCTGGTGTCGACGTCTTCTAATTCCGTGCCATACCGGTTCTTGCGCGATCGCGAAGTCGCTTCTGTCATGCGTGCCGCTTGCATTGGTGCCTATCCGGATCCTTCCCACTATATGCGCCAGCACATTCTTCAAATTGTGCCTCATTCGAATCGAGTCACAGCTGCTGTTTGTTTGAAGAATGGTGGTGCCCAGAATGATGACATTGCGTTTAAGTTGCGATGGCATCCGACCTCCGTGCCTACCTATCTTCGGGACTGTTTCCAGCAGGTTGGTCGCATGATGGAACAGTCTATCCAAGGGGCCCTTAGCATGTCCCATTCTGTTTAGTTTCTTTTAGTTTCTTCCTTTCTTTTCTGTTCTTTCTCTGTCTTTTCCGCTGTTGCGGGTGCATGCTGTCTTTGCCGCCTTTCTCTGCGGTTTCCTCTGTCC
>JAAMXS010002816.1:0-29938 GCA_019693525.1 Cylindrotheca fusiformis | reverse complement strand
GTCGGTAGTGGTAGTAGTTGGAATACTACTACTACTATTGCCAATAGTAGTAGTAGCAGCGTCGTATTGGGTGGAATTACGGTCAAAATCTTGTTCAATATCAGTTTGATATCCCCAATATCCACCATACAAGGTTGTTGTTTCCTTTCAAATTGGGTGCACATTCATGTTCAAATAACCAAACTTCGGTAGGATTTTGATGTTGTTGCAATGGAATCTTGGACGACCAAACTCCATGCAATCAGCACGAAGAACGGGTGATGATGACTTTTGCATGACCGGGAAAACGTGTGAGGGATCAGTGACTTTTTTCTTCTTTCAAAACTACTGTGTTGGTAATAATGCCAAGATTTTGTTTCACATTTGTTTGGAAAGTGTAAAATCTACACTGTGTCAATGATCAGAATCGCGAAATAGAGTCAATATGAGAACATATTGGAGTTTGATTGGGTTTTGGGATTCCTTTACATATAGCACACACAAATGTATTGAAGGGGTAGTACATGACAATATATGTATCTTCCTGCATCATCCTTCATTCACTGCATCTTTCGGCTTCTTTTTCAATAGAGTACCATGTGACCCTGTCAGGTTCTTTCTTGAAAGTGCTCGCCCGATGGGATGATATTGGTGGTGTTACGTATTTTGGGGGGGTTGTTTGTTTGGGTTTTGGTGAAGGGGTATGTATATAGAACTATCCTAGTGTTTTAGGATATTGGAAGTCTGTGGTCGTCGGTAAGTTAGGAAATCCACGTCACACAGCCCCTCACGTTTCAATCACGCACCACTCCAAAAACTTGTATCAACACCACACACACTTTTGTTTGTTTTGGAGGGTATATTCTCTAGATATAGATGCTTGTTCGGTTGCCCTTTTTGACTCTATCCTCCATCACAATCAGCAACAGCAGCAACAGATCGAACAGTTTTTTCTTTCTTACATCATCATCATCATCATTACAAAGTATGACTACTACTACTCAAGTTCTCAACCGTGTCACACCAGATAAGGTTTCATTGGAAATCAAGGATCCAGTGGACCCGACAGCCTTGGATCAAGCCAAGGCAATCATGGATGAATTAATGATGGATGATGGATATGTCGGATCAGATAATCTTTTGACAGTTGCCAAACGTTTCAAGGATGTTCCAGAAAATGCAACGACTGTCATCGTATCCAAACAAGAATGTTTGGCAGCCTTTGAGGGTCTTTCGGAACAAGAACGTACCGCCCTTATTAATATTCATGGACGAGTCAAGGCATTTGCCGAAATGCAACGAAAAAGTGTCGTCGATATGGAAATGGATATTCCCGGTGGCAAGGCTGGACATACGGTTAGTCCCTGCAAAGGTACGGATCAATTTATGGAAAAAGAAGATTGTTCGGTCAACCAAGAACATGCCCATTCCATCAATTCAACAAAAGCAAAACCAAAATTCAGTGGACTGACAATACTCGTTTGTTTGTTTTTAATTGTTATTTTAGCTGCTGGGTGTTATGCACCAGGTGGCCGATATCCGTTACCATCCTCGGTATTGATGACGGCCGTGACGGCTCGTGCGGCGGGTTGTGAAACTGTCATTTTGGCCAGTCCAAGACCGGCTCCAATTACCATGGCGGCGGCTCACATTTCCAATGTCGATTTATTCTTATGTGTCGGTGGTGCCCAAGCCATTGGGACGTTGGCCTATGGAATTAAAGACCTCGTTCCCCGTTGTGACGTGATTTGTGGTCCAGGTAATAAATGGGTCACGGCCGCCAAGAGTTTGGTCAATGGAAAATGTGGAATTGACATGCTGGCGGGTCCGTCCGAAGTATTGGTCATTTGTGATGAAACTGCCAATGCCAAGGTCGTGGCGGCAGATTTGATTGCACAAGCCGAACATGACGTCGTTGCGAGAGCAATCCTTCTAAGTACCGATTCCAAAATGATTGAAGCCGTCGACAAGCAAGTTGCGGAACAAATTGATGCCCTTCCGGAACCGAATCGTTCTACCGCGTTGGAAGCCCTGAAACAATCCTTTGCGGTGCAGTGCTCTACCATTGAAGAATGTGTGGCAATCGCGGACGATATTTCTCCCGAACATTTGGAAATTCAAACCGCCGATTCGCAAAAGGTTGCCAATTCGTGTGGCAATTATGGTGGATTGTTCATTGGTGAACATGCCGCCGAAGTTTTGGGAGATTACGGTGCCGGGCCCAACCATACACTCCCCACTGGTGGAACTGGAAGATATACCGGTGGTTTGAGTGTGTTCAATTTCTTGAGAATTCGAACCTGGATGAGAGTCGACAATGCTACATCATCTCAGGGAATGGTCGATGATAGCATCGTCATGGCAAGATTGGAAGGCCTCGAGGGACATGCCCGAGCTGCAGAAGCGCGAAAGCAACAACAGTAGTAGTACGGTTAAAACACCAATAAGTTTCACCCTTATGACAGCGAACATGCCGTAGAGTTCATGCTTTCATGCAGCAGCAAGCTGCCTCGCCCTACCGTTGACGTTTATCTTCATGCTTATTCCTGGCAATCCACTATCTTCATGGCCAGGACCATGTTTTGCACCCCATTCATTGGAGTGGGTTCTGATCGTAAATAGGTGTGCGTGCTTTCGTCCGTCCTGATGTCCCCAATTGATTGAAGGGTTGAGAACTACGAACACGTTCTTCTCCATCGAACCACGGGCAGACTTTCAAGCTCTCCCCACCGTTCGCCACGCACTTTCATCGCAAAACCCTTCTCTATTTGTTCTTTGCAAATCGGATCTTTGAAAAAAATATGATGCAGTAGTGCAGGTTTCGTGAGACATGTATCCATATAGCATACATCATCACTTGCAGGTTTCAAAGAGTTGATTGCATCTTGGAAAAAACCCCTCTGACAAACGCATAATTTTATCTATACATATAGAGACACCAAGAGATGAGGTTTACATACGTTCCCTTGCTATCGCTCTCTGTGGCATCTGCCTTCAACCCTGCTGCAGTGACGCCCAATAAGGCTGGTGTCATGACCAAGTCCACGACATCCTTGCTAGCTGGTCCTCGCACGTTGTATGACAAAATCTGGGATGATCACATTGTCGATGATGATGGTGATTCCACCTTGCTGTATGTGGACCGTCACTTGGTTCATGAGGTGACATCTCCTCAAGCCTTTGAGGGATTACGTCTCAGTGATCGTGGAGTCCGTCGTCCCGATTGTACCCTCACAACAGTGGACCACAACGTCCCCACGGAGGACCGTAGCAAGCTTATTGACGTCACAACGTTTATCGAAGAAACTGCCAGTAGGACACAAGTGATGCAGTTGGAGAAGAATGTTGAGGATTTTGGACTCAAGTACTTTGGAATGGCCGATGAACGTCAAGGGATTGTTCATATTATCGGACCGGAACAGGGATTCACTCTTCCTGGATGCGTCACAGTTTGTGGCGATTCTCACACAGCAACCCATGGAGCCTTTGGTGCCTTGGCCTTTGGTATCGGAACAAGTGAAGTGGAGCATGTCTTGGCCACGCAGGTGAGGAGACAAAACTCTAGTCGTCGTCAATTTTTTTTCATTCTCGTTCTAACATTTTACATTACCAATACAGACTTTGCCTCAAACAAAGACCAAGAACATGTTGATCCGCATTGATGGATCCTTGGACGAGTGTGTTACTTCCAAGGATATCATTCTTCACATTATTGGAATTATCGGTACAGCTGGAGGAACTGGTTACACTATTGAATTCGCCGGTTCTGCCATTGAAACCCTAAGTATGGAGGCTCGCATGTCCATTTCCAACATGGCAATCGAAGCCGGTGCCCGTGCTGGTATCATTGCCCCTGACGATATCACATATAACTATTTGAAGGGCCGTCCCATGTGCCCCACTGGAGAAGAGTGGGATCGTGCCGTCGAATATTGGAACTCTCTCCGAACCGACGAGGGTGCCAAATACGACAAGACGATTGTTGTTGATGCCAAGGACATTGCCCCTACTGTCACATGGGGAACCAGTCCTCAGGATGTTGCCCCAGTGACTTCTACTGTTCCAGTCATTGATAAATCAGTCAGCCCGGCAAGAGCTGTGAGTATTATGTCTTCGAGATGTTCCTTTGTTCAACTTCAATCTCAAATCTTACCCCCTAACCCTAACCCTCTTACCCTTTGTTCGAATTTTCAATAGGCCGGTATCAAACGTGCTTTGGAATATATTGGATTGGAAGAAGGCCAACCCCTAGAGGGTGTCCCCGTCGAAAAGGTATTCATTGGATCTTGTACCAACGGGCGCATTGAAGACATGCGCAACGTCGCCGCAATTGCCATGGGTCGTAAGGTTGCTCCAGGTGTTCACGCAATGGTCGTTCCTGGATCTGGGCTGGTGAAAAAGCAAGCAGAAGAAGAAGGTCTCGACAAAATTTTGATTGAAGCAGGCTTTGACTGGAGAGAACCAGGGTGCTCGATGTGTTTGGCAATGAATACTGACAAGTTGAAGCCACAAGAACGTTGTGCCTCTACCTCCAACCGAAACTTTGAAGGGCGCCAAGGGAATGGTGGAAGGACTCATCTCATGTCACCTGCCATGGCTGCATGTGCTGCAATCGCTGGTGGTCTCGCTGATGTTCGCAAGTATCCATTCTTGGGAGATCCCACAGCGGATCCCCGCACTCCCACGGAAGTAAGCACTAGCCGAGTCTTTTCCACCGAAAGCTATGCTCCTGCTGGGGCAACCATATCTCCTGTTCCACCTTACAAGAAGAAAAGTGGTGCCAAATCTGCGGGTCCTACTGCCGCTGGGTTGCCCAGATTTGAATCCGTGACGGGTATCGCTGCTCCCCTTGATATCGAGAATATCGACACCGACATGATCATTCCTAAGGAGTTCCTTAAGACCATCAAGCGATCTGGATTGGGATTTGCTGCATTTGCAGAGCTAAGATATGAGAATGCCGATGAAGTTGCCACTATTGGCGAAGAGGTTGCTAAGGAACGGCCCGACTTTGTCCTCAACAAGGAGGGTTACAAGGGAGTTTCCAAGATTCTGATTGCCGGAGATAACTTTGGATGTGGATCTAGTCGTGAACACGCCCCCTGGTCGATCAATGATATGGGTATCAAATGTATCATCAGCACTTCCTTTGCTGACATTTTCTACAACAACTGCTTTAACAATGGCATGTTGCCAGTGACTCTCCCCCGTGACCAAATTGAAGCTCTTTTGGAAGATGCTGCAACTCCAGGAACCGAGATCACTGTTGATTTGGTAAATCAAAAGGTGATTCGTCCCAGTGGAGAGGAATTTTCATTTGAGATTGATCCTTTCCGAAAACGTTGTCTTGTGAATGGACTTGATAAGATCGGTTTGACCCTTGAAAAGGAAGACAAGATTTCTTCATTTGAAACTAAACGTTCAGCAAGCTATCCATGGTTGGACGGAGCTGCTTTCCGGGTTCCGGACACTGTCGCAATGTACCCTGATGCCGAATATTGGACAAAAACCGCTGCTTAAGCAACTCCCATTTCATTCTATTCCATCTGAAGTGTATCTTTTCTCGTTGTTTAGTCTAGAAGTATGCACTCGTTACTGGAGGCTGAAGCTCCATTCTTATTAGTGCTGACTGCCAAAGGAGAAAAATTAAGGTAGGTTCAATATGAAAGCACCTTGTTTACGCGGTTGTTTGTTTGTTTAGATTCCGTTTCGGGCTTGCGTTGACTCTTACGTTTAAAAGCTACATCAATCCCAAGTACATTCCGGCCAATAGTACCATTCCTCCTGGAATAGCAGCATATTTTTCATGCGCTCAGGTCACTTCTAGTGTTACCAGAGGGATGACCAACGAATGTCGCCTTCATTTCCTCCCTGTTGGGACGATGGCAACACCATTTTCGATCCATAGCTGTGCCGATCTAGTATTATGCATGGACTGAAGAAGCATGTACTGCTTGGATGCTTCGCCCTCTGTGTTGTGGTGCTGTTGAGTCGCAAAAGAAGCAAAGATACGCCTCGACTGTTTGGTCAGTATCTATCGACGAAGAACATCTACCTAGGTAATGAACCGATTCCTACGTGGATTCTTCCCTTGACTTCACCAAGCACACAGCTACCACTGCCATATGATACCTCTTTGTTTTGTGATACAGCAGAAGAGAATGAGGCAGCAAGGCAAAAGAAACCATCGCGCTGGATTATTGGTGACAACCCAGTGCTTCGAAGTCCTTTGCATGTCAATGTCTCTTTGAATGATTATGGTTACAAATTCTTATGCAACAAGACACTTACAGAGCAGTCGAGTTCGGATTTAAAGTATTTAATCTCCAACCGATATCACCAGAACGTGATTATTGATGATGGATTGCCGCCGGTTCTTGTGCACGTGGATGGAAACTGGATACAACATGGATATCAGAGAGGCGTTCCTGTGGGACTGCGGAGCAGAAGCAATGCCAGCGTTTTATATGTCTTGAACCACTGGAATATTTGTGTGGATGTTCATCAAGGGGAAATTATCGGGTTCCTAATTGACCCGATTAGCATTGATCGTCGATGGTTGGACTCTCTCCATCCAGATCAAGATGCAGACCTCATGCGGATACAACGGCGCTTCGAAATACCCCAACAAAAAGTGGAGGCGAACGAAACCATTGTCTACACCTATGCGATAACGATCCGACCGACTCTGAAACCATGGTCGTCAAGATGGCAGCCTTTCTTGAATGGTTTCCCAATTTCGGACCAATTTCATGTGTACAGTATCATGAACAGTGTATTTGTTCTGGTGATGTTGTCCGTAGTGTTGATTGTTACATGGGTGCGGCGACTGAAGCAAAGTTCGAAATTGGGGCAACCCCTCCTTCCAGAAGAAAAGGAAGAAAGCAACAGCGATCGAGAGAAAGGTCTCTGTTGCCGCCCAAAAAAAGGAGCTTATCAAAAGTGGAGGCTACTGCACGGCGATGTCTTTCGACCTCCATCGTTTTCGCCGATCAGTTTGGCCATCGCCTGTGGAACGGGCGCTCAACTACTTTCCTCAACATTATTCGTTTGCGCCCTTTGCTTTCTGGGGATTATCACTCCAATCTACAAAGGAACTTTCTTCGTCGGTCCCGTTCTAAGCTACACCTTTGTTGGAAGCTGGATCGGAGGTTTCGTCACTTCCATAGTGTACCAACAAGTGCAGTTGGACACATCAAACATTGAAAGAAAACGGATGGCTGTCTTGTGTACAGCACTCTTGTGTCCTGGTGTGATTTTTCTCTTTTTCCTGCTCCTGAATGAATGGGCACGAGCCGTGAACAGCACAATGGCGAGACCCATTTACCCTGACATTCTTCTATTGATCATATTGTGGCTCTGTGTATTTGTGCCTATGACGCAGCGAGGTGCTGAAGCTGGCTTTCGACTTGGCATTGCCCCCTTCCCAGTTGAAACGTCCAATGAAGTGCGAGACATTCCAAAAGGCCGCAAATTGCGTAGGAATTTCGCATTCTTTCTATCGTCTGGAATCATTGTGTTTGGGGTCTTTCATGTCGAGAATTATTTCTTGATCCAGCATTTTTTTGGCGGTTACTATTCTGACTCCTACGGGTATGTGACCATTGCAATCTGTATGATGATAGCCGCCAGTGCATGTGTAAGCATGATGCAAACATTCTGGCAACTATCTGTGGAAAATCATCGATGGTGGTGGAGTTCATTTGGGAATGGGGCGAGTGTCGGCGTTTTCGCTTGGATGAGTTATTGTTATTCTTTCGCCCGGCTTGACCTTTCCCACGGAGGATCTTTCTTTGCATACGTCCTTTACTTTGGGGCAACCCTGATTGTCTCAGTTGGCATTTCCTTGGCTTTTGGATGTGTCAGTTTCTGCAGTTCTCTGCACTTCAATAGAGGCTTGTATACCACGATGCATGCAGGCGACTAGAAAGAAGCAATACCACGAAGGCATTTGAGACTTACTCGCCCAATCTTAGTTGGAAGACGGAACATTCTGAGCACTCAAAAAAAGTGCCTGCAACAAGGATTGTGTGTCTCCTGCAATGTGCCTTGGCTATGGTGTACGCAATAGTTCGTGGCAGTAGGGAGAGAAAACCCATCTTTTTTCTTTCAACAGTCCAGAAACAAGATACGTTGCAAAAACGATATCAAAGAAGCAGATACAAATCCGAGAGGAGCACGCTCTGCTGCAAGTTTTCATTTTCCTCCGGAATTTTTTGATTCTCTCTCACTCCACTCTATTAATACTGTCTTGTGTTTTTGAAAAGGGCATGTGATGTGTAGATGGCAGGCCACCCGCATTGCTGCAAAGATCGGGCTATCAGACGATCCGATTCATTGCAGCTAGCAGACGTACTGGAGATATTGTTTTTCATCGTAGGACAGTAAAGTCAAACTTCGTGCCTTTTCAGATATCTTCACAAGCAGTCAAATTTAAACTACTACTCTAATTTTCACAAGCAGTAAGGATAGAAATGTTCTAGTATGGTAATCTGGTAGACTGGAGTTATGATTTTCCTTCTTGTCTCCCTGGTGCCTGCTTTCCATCTCGTCCGTCAGGTATTCTTGGACGAAAGGAACTGAGAGTGTTCCGAATCCTGTCCAAACCACTTGTTGTTGTGACTTCTTGCTGCTTGGCAGGATGAAAGAATTGTAATCTGCCGCAAATTTCTGAACTTCCCATAATGGTTTGAATTTTCGTAAGATGGTGAACATTGGAGAATGCCAGTGGCAATGATATTCGATTCGCTCCAATCGGTAACCAGACATGCTTTGGGAGCAGGGCTCGGCTCCAATTGCTACTACTACTACCCATTGCCGCATCCACATCGACCCGACACTCCGGAACGGAAAATTCCAACGATCCAGCACCATTGCTGCCATCACCAATCGTACCCGCAGTCATCTTGGTACGAAGTGTAAACTCCAATTGACCCTCGGAGGATGGTAGTTTGGCAATACAGGGTAACCAAATATGCCCATCACTACAAGACACTGGGCCATCATTCTGCAAATCAAAGGATGTGGCAGAAAGCAACTTGGAAAATTGAAACGATGAACCTTCTCGTTCGTTCCATGCGGCCATGATGCGCCGTTGCTGCAATGGAACAATACTGCTGTTGCTGTTGTTACTATTAGTACTGGGAGATTGTTGTTGTGATTGTTGCTGCTGCTGCTGTTGATGTTTTTGTAGTCGAGCGGCCTCTTCACTCGCCAGCAGGATTTGGTTTGTTGTATCTCCCACAGCGGCAGCAAAGGGCAAGATTGAGTTGGCCATGAAGGTTTGCACTAAGGATTGGGCCAATCTTTGAACGGCTGGAGACTGGGCCATGTTACTATCCGTCAATGTATAGCAATAATCAAATTCACAGGGACTTCCCTTGAATGCATTGACAACCTTGGAAAGGTGGTGCAGAATTCGGTTCGCAGCCGTGGAAGATTCTAGTGCCGTGCGGAATTGTTGCCAACCTCCTATTCGTCCCCAAAGAGTTCCTAATAGAGCCATCCAAATAAGGGATCGCAGCGAGACAAAGTAGAAGAACGTTGGTACACCGGTAGCCAACAAGAGTGGTGTGTATCCAAAATGCAGGTTGTTCCCCTGCACATGGAACTTATCCAGAGAGATCAACGAAGGATTCTTCACGTCCCTTCCAGAAAGTGATATTTCTTGAAATCTTCCTTGCAGTACCTTTCGATTCGATTCGGATCGTACTACAACTTGCTTGTCGTTGAATGTTCCCAAACACAGAAAGCTAACGCAGTGGACAGTGCCAGAGACCAATGAAGTCAAGCGAGGTTGTCCATGTGCATTGAGACAAATCGACCAGGCGTGACAACTAGTATAGCTGCAGCAAACGATGAATAGTGTTGCCATTCGTTTCATTTGGAATTTCTGCATGATAGCGTGTTTTCTTTTCAGCAGACCACCATTTTTATGGCAGCGGCAACACAGAAATGCGGTGATGATGGCATATAATAGTAAGATATATAGCAATTGGATCTCTTTTCAGATGCTTCCAAGTGGAACACAGCGAGTACATCTTCGGTCCGTCCGACGGCGCTTTAGAAAAATGAAAAGAAGGGAACGAAAAAGCAGTACTGTACTGTAGCATATGGACCAAGCAAGAAAAGTCAAAAGCTGAAAATGGTGACAGGATTGCTTATTACAAAGAACCTGTTGGTTATAGAATCGCTTTGATTGGAACCATAGATAATGTCCATCAATAACATTCTTCTTCTTTGTCACCCAACTAACAGGCTTCCAAAGATTCTTCAGCATTCGTCGAAATGTCAGAGAGGCGTTGCGTACTATTTCCAGGATGGTCCCACACATTGTCGTCGAACAAGCTATTGCTGAAGTGTGCAACACTGTCTGTTGTAAACCAAACGTCTAAAACATAATTGACTAGTTTGCCACTTCTCAGCGCCAACTGCCGCTTCCTGCTCCTCCACTGCCGGGCCCACCATACCCACTGCCACTGCGACTGCGGTTTCTATCACTATATCCACCACTACTGCCGCCGCGGCTTCGGTCACCAAAACCTCTTAGATCTCCATCACGCTCTCCGTATCCACCTCTTCGATCGCCCCAAGACCTACCGTCATTTCGGCCGCCACCTAGATACCCTCCACCCCTTGCCGAAACGGCTGTCTTCCTCGCCAGCTCCTTGTCCTCTTCTGGATGGAGGCACGTAATCCAAAGCCCTCAACGAACGTTGCCCCCGGTCTGATTGACGATCATTGCGTTCGCGGTCTTCGGCCATGCGTGCTACCTCCCTGCGACGTTCTTCTTCCTTTGCTTCGCGCTCACGACGGGCCTCTTCTTTGTTGCGTCGCTGCTCTTCCTCCTGTCTACGTTTTGCTTCTTCTTCTTCTGACAATCGTCGGGCTTCATTCTGCTTTCGCTTTCTCGCTCTTTCAATCTTCGCCTTCACTGCTTCCACTATTGCCTCTGCCTCTGCCTCTGCACACAATGCTTCGTGGTTTAATTGGCGGCCTGCCAAAACTGTGCTCTCGAAATCCTCCATCCAGTCGAACACAGAGTGCACAGACAATCTTTCCTTGTCTCGCTTGTCGGAATCCCATTGCACCTTGGCCCGTTGAGCCTTTTCGATTTCCTGCTCGATTTCATGCTCGTATTGTGCACGATCTGTTCTGATCATCTCTTCGTACTTGGCCTTGACAAGCGGCAATTCTTCAATTCGGATAGCCCGAACTAAACAATCCAGACGCTTTGCTTCCTCCTGCTTTTGGCGAACCTTTTCTTCAGCCAAACGCTCCATTTCATCCTTGCGTTGTTCGATCCAGGCCTTGCGGTCTAGCATTTTCTTGTCGAGAATGTCATGCGGCACATATATGTCATCGTAGCCTTCCAAGATACCCTTTTTGACTCGGGCTGGACTATACTTAGTGAACTCTTGACATTCAACCGAACAATAGAAGCGACCGCTAGCATCTTCAGTGGCGAAGCTGTCAGCAATCATAGCTGAGCATACAGAGCAAGAAACGTTTCCCTCTCTGGAAGAGGAACGGACAGCAGTAGCTAATGGTATTTCTTCGATCTGGCGAATATCCACCAGTGTACCTTGACAAAGCCACCTATGGGATGCGACCGCCTCCAGTGCGATACGGTATGAAGCAAACATGTAGAACAACCATTCACTAGAAGACTGCACATAAGCCTTGCTCGGAGGAGTCTCTCCTGGCGGGCAATGGGCTCTGCGCAGTAAGACAATGAATGGTGTCGCCCTTGCCATATCAACAACCTTCAAAGGAAATTGTTCAAACTTTGCTGGTAGCATCTTTGCCAAAGGCATTAAAGGAGATGTGGAAGAATGGTTGGCATGCATAGGAAGGCAAAGCGTTTTGTATTGTTTTTCACCCTTCTCCACTACCACTCCTTCTGCAATAGCTCTGGCGAGAAAGCCTTGGATATTGATTCTTTGTGGGAATCGGGCTGGGTTCGTGTTCCGAAGGATGTTGCCCACCAGAGATTTGAGAGGTGCCAAAGTGCCATGATTCTGGCCCTGTTGCTTAATAACCGTACGCAAAAGCTCGACGTCGTCTTTCCAGCCTTCGTCTGCAGAAAGAGGGCGAAAAAGACTAGCCCACCTGCCAGTGGGCTCAGTGGATATTTCCTCTTCGGTCCCCGGAGTCCCGCTTACGCCACTGTAGATGGGCTGGAGGATATCTGTTTCCCACCGCATCTTCATGTCGCAGTTTACATGCAACATGGATTGCATCGTTCCTCTGGAAATGACTATAGTTCTCCATTGTGGTCGTTGCAAGGTTGCCAGTAAATAAGCATAGTCAGAGTCCCCTGTGATCAGGCACAACGTCGCAACGTCGGGATGCTGGAACGCAAACTGCATGGCGTCTACAATAATCATCTTGTCTGCCACTTCCTTCCTACCATGATGAGGGCAGTCGACCAAGTGACATCCAGACAACTGCAGATCTGATCGTTTCTCCTGTGGAATATGATTCAATCCGATGCTGGCATAGCCTCGAAATTGAATCAGATCTCCGAGCGGTGCCAAAATGGACTTGAGGCTAGTCACGATGTCTCGGCCACTGGCTTCGGTCGGGATGGGCATGTTCTCCAAGTCCCAAAAGATCGCCATGGGTGCTTGGTTCCTTTGGATTTCTTTGGATGCGATGACCGTCATATCCCGCGCTGCAAGAATTGGGATTCCACCTTTGACGAGATCCTGGACAATGACATCTTTATCGACACGGCGAAAGGAATCCCAAGACGCTCCTAGTTCAACCGCAAGACTACCCCATTCTTGAAAGCACGGATGATCTGCAGTGTTCACCCACTCGGAAAAGGAGTCCATTCTTGCGCTCTTCGCTAATCAAGCTAAGTCTAATCTTCCCATTCGAAGGAAGGTGGCTTCTTGAAAGTGCGTAAATGACAATCATCCTGCCAAGTGAATCGTCCACGTTAGCGTAAAGGTATGCTCCAACGGATGACTTGTTGTACGAATGGGAAATCTTTACTGACCAATAACAATAAACATACTGTATCTGGTTTGCTCAAAGTCACCGTACTTCTCCTGAAAAGTCTGACCGTCGACCGTTTCAGAACTTCTGGATCTTCTTCAAAGAAACCAAGACAACCTCACAGTGACGCACATTTAGTGTCAATGTCCAACATTTAGGGTCCATGTCCATGTCTACGTTCCTTTTGTACCAGTCCGTGAGACCATAAGTTCAAAAAATGTTTCGGAAGGTGGTGAATGTCATGAACTTTCCTTAGAGGCCACGAAGGCCCAAACGCAAGAATGAGAAAGAGGCCACACATCAGAATACAGTAGTCGAATTGACAACACATCTATTATCAATTCATCCGCTCATCTGATCCAGAAATTAGAATTACTCTGTCGGTTGTCGTTGATTCTATTTGCATACCACTAGCAGCAGCAACATAGATAATATCAAATGGTGCTGATAGATGCTTCCAGTAGAAGAGACTACACTGAGAACAGAATGGTGAATAGGAAAAGCAATCTCACTTCCGTGTCACAAAAAGCTGTGCATTTCAAGCCAACTGTACGAGTCAAGCGAGTTGCGGCAAGATCGTTATATTCAAAAGAACTGAAGTTACAGATATGGATATCGAAAGAAGAACGAAAACAGAGTATGCTGTCTGTTCACGTTGACGAATTGCACCCATCCATTTTCCATAGGCACCGAAATCTGAGAAGACCAGAATCTCACAAGGCAAGACAATCGACCATTGAAGCTTCTAGAAAGACTGTCCTGAGGGAACAACGTCGACTGCCATGGGCATTGAGCCCGAAAGTCGCCTCAACAAGCACCAATATCTCATATCAAGACGAGAACGATGTTGAGCCTTTGGAGGACAGGATAGCCAAGAGGTATGGGGAACAAGCGAAGGAAGCCGCCGCCTTGGGTCGTGCCAGAGGAATGGAGCAGTCCCAAGCAGCAAACAACATGTTCGAGATGGTAGACTTTCCATCTCCTTCCCCATCGACATCTTCCCTTCCTAAGCAACAGCAGCATGCTTTGAGTCCCAGTGCCATAAAACACCGTCCTCATCAATCACCAAGAACGTTTCCAAAGAAACGAACAAGGATCGATCTGATAATTTGCTAGTCATACACTCAGTAAGCTAGCTCCAAAGAGAAGCGAAGCACATGGCTTCCAAAAGAGCACCACATGACCACAATGGAGGAGAAGGTAAACACTTATTCAATCTCTACTCGTGTCGATAAATTTAGTATTACGTGTTGCATATCCAGGACTTGAAGTGTCAAGTATAATGTATAGTCGCTCAATAGATTATATTATTATTAGCTACAGTAGTAGTACTATTACATTTTGAAACAGTTTGGCAGCCGAAGCCCGATCGTCTTTTTGTTACACACAATGCATCGGGTGCTGCATCATGATCAAATCACATCGCTCGATTACTTTGCTTCTTCGTCTTGAACCATTCCTCGTTGTTGCTCTTCCTCTTCTGCAAGAGCTTCACGCTGTTGCTGAACCATGAGGCAAATATCCATAAAGCATGTTTCCAACCCCGTGGAACAAAAAAGTATAAGTACCCCCCACCATTCAAATCCTTCTGCAGAAAATGATTCTTCTGCACTTTTCAGAAGTCCCAGGTAGCAAATCGATAGTGCGCTGAGGCCTACTAATCGCTTGGCTTGACGTAACATCTTGTCTACATCACTGACGGACACTCCTAGATTGAACCGAATGGCGGCATTCACTAGATTGACCAGCATCATAAACTCACTTTATGAATAGCAAGTAAACAACGACGAAAAAACGATGTTAGTCGATGATTGTAACCTCGATGCGTCGTGAATCCAGTCGTCTTGCTTACCTTCTCAAATTAAGACCCATGAAAAGAAATCCAATACCCATTACTAGATTGTATACTTTGAAAATGTCGGACGTTTCCTGGTAGATATCCTCCTTGTTTCCTGTCAAAACTAACGACGCCAGAAATGGGAGATCGGGCAAGGGGTTTGCTTCCAGTCCTTTGGTAACGGCGGCGGCGGCTGCTGCTGCATGTGTAGTATCAACATCTACAGTGACATTGCATTCAGGGCGGCTATTGCTGCTGCGACGACGACGTTGACCTCGACTCATAGTTGGGAGATTGCTTGTTTGTCAGCTAATAATCGCCAAGAAAATCGACGAGCCGTTGGGGCGTTCTCTCAAAGGATTGGGAGTTGTGAGGTGGTTGTTGGGGATAGAAACAGGCTTGAAAGGCTGCTGGGATATATATAGTAGCAAGCCACGGCGTTGTACGATGGGTTCTTTGACATGTTTCGGGTCTTGTTGCCTAAATACTTCAGAAATAGTCATTTGCCTATTGTACATTAGAAGGGCAGAAAATTCCCCAAAGGCCCAAGAGTGATAAATGTCTCCTCTCCACAGGTGTCAAGTGTCCCCGAAAGGTTCGTTCATTGATTGATCTTGTGTCATTCATTCCTCGGAATTCGCTTTAGCTGATCGGAAGCATCCTGTTCTATGACTAGTTCGATCTCAAAAACAAGATGGGGCAAAGGACGAACCACCTGACTCAATGATTCGTGGGATACGTAAGTTTCCACTTTCCATGAACATTCGGGATGCAAGAAGAACGAAACAAAAAAGCGTGAACAAACTCTTTCGCACCCATCACAGGTTGCCTGGCTGATTCTTGCATATCATTTCAGGATTGGCTTTTCGACTGACGACGAATTGACCAACTCATGAGAAGTTCATCACAGCGGATCACCAGATAGATAAAGGTCCTTCTTCACTTTTACTGAGACCACACGAACGGCTCAGAAAACAGAATCTGAGAATAAGATATCTTCGATCATGCCATCCCCACAAGGCGAAGAGTATACTTCTACTTCCCCAATCAGCAATCACGATGGATCAAGAAGAACATCGGATTTTCACGTTCCTACGATGGAGCAAATCGATCCGAATGAACCAGCAGCAAGAAGACCCAGTGTTTATCGCAGGGAATCCTTCCTTGTGCAATTTGCCAAAACCAAAGGTCCGCCACAAATCACTCTATTAATGATGTTGGTTGCCATCGGGTTGGGATCCACGATCGGTGTGGTTCCTGCCGTCATGTCGGATCGATTTGCAAGGCTTCGGCATGGATATGACGGAGAGGAATTATGTTCTGACATTTTGGACATTTCGATGCGTCCTGCACCGTGCATGTTGGGATCATCAGATGCGCAGAATGCTGCCGCCGCAGCCAGTTTGGTATCCAACGTATTGACCTTTATTACCTCTTCCTTGATGGGATCTTTAAGTGATGAACATGGAAGACGAGGTATGCTCTCTTCCTGCCCGGCCCGGCCTGGAGATGTTCAATCAAATCTACCATATCTTACGGGATTCTGACTTGTTTTTTTCTTTTCCTCTTTAGGCCTTTTGATTGTTGGAATTTTCTTTTCTATGTTATCGCCGTTTTCTTTATTTCTCATTCAGCTAATGCCAACTATGAGTCCCTGGTGGTACTATGGCCTTCATATGACGACAGGGTTTGTCAATTGGGTTGCGGTCGCCTTGTCATCGCTGGCGGATGTCTTGCCACCACGATTCCGTGCTCCAGGAATTGGAATCTTTTTGGCAGGATTCATGTTGGGCTTTTCCTTGGCACCGATGTTTTCAATTTTCCTAAACCACGTCCAATTGTCGTTTACCAGCTTTCTGGTGGCATTCAGTGGTCTCATTTGTACCATTGTCTTTATCCCCGAAACATTGCCACCGGAAGTGGCGGCAGAAGCACAACGAAGACGGCGAGAAATGTATCACCGAGACGAAGCTACTGTAGCTGTAATGCTCCACCTCACACGACTTGAAAGACTGAAGCTCAAAGCCAACATGGCGTTTCAGTTAATGGTGATTCGACCAATTCGAGAGCTTTCCATTTTGAACCGCAACCGCTTCTTTCGGTTGATTTCCCTATTGGCGTTTTTCAGTGGCATGGTTACTTCGGGTGACCAATTGCTTTTGGTGTACTACGTGGAAGAGCAGTTGGGATTTACCGACAAGGATGTTTCCCTGATGTTTGTCATGATTGGAATCATGGGGCTTATGGCACAGGGTATCTTATTGAAGCCATTGAATGAATGCATCGGGGAGAAGATGGTCGTGGCGTTTTGTTTTTTGATCGGTGCCATCGATAACATCATGTATGGGCTCGCCAACAAAAAGTCAACAATTTATGCAGCCGTGGCATTAGGAGGTCTCGCCGGCATGGCCTTTCCCACCATTTCAGCAATCAAGAGTAACAATGTGGTACGTTTGAACAAGAATTCTCTCACATTCGGCCCCCAAAAAAAGGCAGATACACTGATCTCGTTCTCTTCTATTCCTCGTTGTGGCGGTGCTTAGGATGTATCGGAACAAGGTCGTATTCAAGGAGCCCTGTATTCTCTTCAAGCACTGGCCTCTGGAGTTGGACCAGTGTTGTTGCGCTATGTCTATAGTCATACCAAGAATTGTCCACTGGGAGCAGGGACCATGTTTGTCTTTGCAGGCCTATTGTACTTGGTAGCAGTGGCGGCAGCCTGTGCACTTCCAAAGGAATTGGCCAATTCTAGACATGATGATGATGATGATGACGACAGTGAAGAATTCGAGTCCCTTTATCATGAAGTTGGCAACTCCACTGGGATCAACAACAACAACAACAACAATAACAATTTTCAAACCGAGCGATCCGATGCTACGGATAGTGCTGATTCATATGGATCCTTCTAACGAACGAACGAACGAACGTTGAGCGATATGAGAATTTTGCACACATCTCCAACATATAATGTGACTTTTTTTCGCCATGGATTTCGGAATTTATTACGTAACAATAAGGTCATTCTTGGTCTCTAGAGTAATAGTACTATTGTACACAGTCTATAGCAGTATTGTGGTCTTGAATCTAGCAAATGCGCCATCCCCTCAAGCTTGCTTCGAGTTGATTTCCTTGGCTTCCACGGACGGTGGTCCTAGCTCTAAATCACTGAGATCGGTGGCGGCAGTTTGGCCATCCAACAAGTGCGTCCTCCAAGCGTCATCCGGTAATGCCGCCAAGCGTCGCAGTTTGGGCGAAAAGAACAACAACCAAGCAATACCGATAGCAGAAAAGACAGCCTGGAGGTAAAAGTAGGGATCGGTTGTGCAAAAAATGGAAGAAGAAGAAGAAGAAGAACACTTGTCTTGCCGACTCCTTGTCAAATATCCCAACAGACCCATGACGACACTACTGGGCCAAGTTCCACCCAGATTGGCTGCCGTATTCAATAAGGTCATGTAACTTCCACCAATGGCCGGATCGACTCGAGATGCAAAAAATGTCATTTGAGCATTGAATTGTAATGAATTGCAAATCGCTTGTCCAGCCGTGGATGCCAATATGGCCAACCAAAAGATTGGACCATGATGATTCTTGGAATTCGTAATCATGTAAAGCATGAGGACATCCAAAATTGGAATCATGGTCACACGCCATTGATAGGCGGTTGTGAATTGTCGCAATGGA
This sequence comes from Cylindrotheca fusiformis, assembly GCA_019693525.1. Classification (NCBI taxonomy): domain Eukaryota; phylum Bacillariophyta; class Bacillariophyceae; order Bacillariales; family Bacillariaceae; genus Cylindrotheca; species Cylindrotheca fusiformis. The sequence goes on along the minus strand of JAAMXS010002816.1, from coordinate 11,430 downwards.
CCTTCCTTTCTCCAAATGTGATGTGCTGCAATGGGGACCAAAATACCCAAGGGTAAGATGACAGTCGGTGACAATAATGCCGTCGTGGATTTGCTCAAACCCAATTCGACAGCCTTGAGAAATTTGACATTATCCGACAATGCGGTCGGTAATCGATACGTAACGAGCATGAGAAATAATAATCGGACGGAATCCAATTGACATACCGCCCATAATCGATGATAGGTTTCCTTGAGTCCCAATTCGGCAGCATCCAATTCGGCCGCATCCTCCTCATCTTCTTCATTGTAGTCATCCACCTTTTTCGAATCCAACACAGTAGTGGCTGCAGTGGCTGCACTGTTGGGTAGTTCACGTTTGAACAATGCGACACAAAGGGTAGTAACTAACATGAGGGCACCCATTGTTTTTAAGAATCCCTTGAGACTGACCAATCCCTTGGACGGATTACTTGGTAATCGGAAGAGTGGTCTCCATAAGGTTTCACTTGCTTCAATATCATTAAAGGCTAAAAAGCCCACAAAGCTCAAAAAGTATCCAATATTTTGACCAATCGAATTGCATATCGGACCTCTCCCTCGATTCGATTTGGACAACATGGTCAATGCCCAACCATCGACAGCAATATCTTGCGTTGCCATTAAAAAGTACAATACAAAGAAAAATGTCGTAACTCCCTTGACATTCATAGTAGTAGCGCCGACAGCAGCATTTCCCCCACCCAGGCCCAATTGATCTTCAACAAAGTTGGCACCACCCCAGAGTAAGGCACCGGCGAGCATTTGGACTGGAACGAGCCAGGATTTGCGTCGTCCAAATTGTTTGAAGTAGATTGCATCGACAATGGGTGCCCATAACAATTTGAGTGAAAATGGCCAACTGCATAATGCAAAAATCGCATTGGCCTTGTAGGATGCTGCCTGTATCGATGCCGCCGAAGCAGCACTACCCGCAGCAGCACTGGTCGCCACATCCGATGCCGCCGCAGCTGCTCCTGCCAATTGAGACATTTTACCAATTTTTTCTTGTAATAAAAATGGAATGCTTGCAGACAAACCCATTGGAATTCCTTGAAGTGTATAAAGAACAATCAATAGCGCATAATTGAATCGATCATCGACTGCAGCTGCTGCCCCTGTTGCTGGTGGTAAACTGCTATCGTCCATGGAAGAAGACGAATTCCCCCATTTCACTACCTTGACTGGATCGACCTTTTTGTTGTTACTGATTTCTTCTTGTTCATTCTTCGTCGTCGTGGTGCGATGTCGACCATCAGCAGCATTCTTTCTCATCGTCGTCGGCTTATTTGTTCGACCAAGACCAAATGTACGAGACATAAAGTTCCGTCTCTTCATGGATAATATATGGCCACAACTTTCTATATATAGCGAAATGTCTTTTGAGGGGGGTGATGGCTTGAGAAAGACGTAAAGAAGAATTAAACGATCACAATGGGTTTGGCAATCATCTGAATACGAATAGAAATTGTCTGCTGTCTTTCTTTGGCATTTTTCCTGATAAGACGTGTAGAACGGTGATGGCGAGAGGGCGGAGATGATGTGTTTGGAATTCTCTCGGCGAACAAAGCACGGACAGTGAGCAAGGATTCCCTCTTCTCCACGTGTCATTTTCTTCTTGTCAGTCTCGCACACTAGAAACGACATTGAAAGTCCTTCTACTACCATAATAAGGGAACCTAATAAGTCTTATATTATATCTTTCAAACTGCCTGGTGGTTTGTTGTCTTCCTCTTTTTTCACTTGGCATTCATGGCGAATCAAAGCCCTCTTGCTCTTATGTAGCTATTTCTGGAAGACACCACCAGCTTGGATTCGTCCTGCAATGATGATGGTGATTGCTTGAGCTTAGTTATTGTGCAGCAGCATATAGATGTATGTATATCGAAATAGTATAGTACTGTGGCAAGATTCTCTGACAATTGCGCTATATGTCCATCAGAACATCAATTCATGTGGTTCCAATATGGGAAGATATCCTTATTGGCTTTCTCCTTTACCTCTAGTATAGTTTGTTTTGAACACAGAATCCTCCAAGGCATCAACCTAGCTCATAACCTGTGGGTTTTGGTGAGGTCTACTAATTTGGGGTCGCACGTCGCACCTCCTCTGACAATCCCCAAACTCGAAGGTTTTTTTGAACGCGCCATTTTGGATGCAAGTTGCTTGTGTAGGACAATCCACACAGCCATGCGTAGCGTTGGATGCAGTACAAATCATACCCTATGATACCTTCCTTTTTTTTGAATTTCTTGTTGGATGATTTTCCTTCTGCTTCTTCCATGCAATCATTTTTGTTGCAGATCGACTCTATGCTTTTACTATTCCTCAAAAGTATAATAGATCGGACCTTGAAGCGACTTTCGTACTCTGACATATATTTGCTCTTATTGTTGTGACCATGTTCTTCGTCTACACGAGCGAAACAATGGATGAAGATATTCCCAAAGATACCTTGACTCACCTGCGGGTAGATTCTTCTGTGAGAGAAGGATCCCTGCAAGGGCCTTCGCGGGACTGCCACGCATTGTTGCATGTTCAACTTCCGGAGACACTCAGAACAAATTGGAAGATCCGCTTTCGAATATTGCACGGAACTGAAGTTCTTTCAGTTCTATTCCAAGGATGCTCCTCCTCTCGAGACTTTATCGGGCAATAATGCTAATTCTAACCTGGAAGAAGGAACAATTGTGTTTCCAAACAAGGCAAAGCTGCAGATAGAAGAAGATGCATTTGCCTGCTGCAACAGTCTGCGGAACGTCATTGTTTGTTCTGTTTCGACGAGTTTTGGGAAGAGTGTGTTCAACGCTTGCGATTCATTGTTTTTGGTTGATCTACCTGATGGGCTCCAATCGATTTATCCGTGCTTGTTCTATTGTTGTCGATCACTAACAACGGTCAAGATACCTTCATCTGTGATCTTGATTGGCCAATATGCGTTCTCTGGTTGTCATGGACTGACTTCTGTTGACCTTCCACATGGACTACTGCATATTGGAGAGCGTTCTTTTGAAGGTTGTTACTCAATTGAGACTGTACACATCCCCTCTACAGTATCTACAATTCAACGGTGCGCTTTTTATGGATGCGGGCTGAAGAATATCAAACTGCCACCAAACTTGATGAGAATCGAAAAGAATATGCTCAGAGGATGTTACCGGCTGGATTATATCGACCTACCCTCTACAATAACATTCATTGGGGAGCACGCATTTTACAGATGCGAATCCTTGACGCATGTCAGGATCCCACCAAGTGTTGAGACTATTGTTCCCAACACATTTGTGGGATGCAGTAGTTTGTTCTCAGTGGAACTGCCAGAGGATATCTTGATTGGTAATGCCGTGGACGTTGCTGACGACGAATCCGAAGATTTTAATTATGACCACTTTCAAGACGCAACGGCTAATATCGTGGTAAATCTTGCGATTCCAACACTTCCAGAAGATGACGAGGTCGCGGCAGGTTTGCTATACAACTATTCCAGGCTTCTCGGAGCAGACCTCAACCGCAAACTGAAGCATCGTTTCGATGATTCTCCGTTGAACAAGTTGTGCTACTACCAATCGTACCATTCGTCGGAAGACGCAATGGCGGAGCTACGAAGACTGATGGAGAAAGATCCATCGGCTGCAACGTCCCAAGTGGATGAGTTTGGTATGACTCCACTCCATGTTCTGTCCTTGTCCCAGACTCCGAATCTGGATATGCTTCTGGCTGTGATGAATGCAGGCAAACCAGGTCATATGGTTCGTAGCAGGGACTCATTTGGATTCATTCCGATGTACTATCTATCTTTGAATCGGAGTCCAGCTGCAACAGAGGTGATTCGACGAGTACTTCGAACACATTTTGTCCAAGTGCTGGGCTTGGACCAGTTTTGGAAATCAGACATGTTGCAGGCAATTGAAGCGACATTGGGGGTGAATTGGAGACAGAGACTGGAAATTGGCAAACTCGTTCGAACGTTTGAACGGAAGGAAATTCTTTCCTTGTTGGAGCTATGTCTTTGGAAGATACAGATTGACAAGTTTAGCGCCAATGGACAAACTGCCGATCGAGAATTCTGCCGAATCCATAGCGGTGCTTCCATTGTGATACCTCATGTGCTTCATTTTCTCAACGATCTTGACATGGTAGCCTATTTTGACTCATTCTAGAATCAATCGGACGGCTGATCTGCCTCCTATTCCGATTCAGATCAGGACATGAACTAGCTCTAATCAAAGCGATTCTATAGGCAACAGGTTCTAAGTAGTAAACAACATTGTCCATTGTCTCACCATTTTCAGCTGTTGGATTTCTCGTGCTGGGTCTATGGCAATGCTCTTTCGTTCCCTCTGAGGATGTCTTCTTCTCTGACGCAGACTTCGACGAGCACAAAGTTCTGGGGGGTTGTAGTCTACGGAATTTCTCTTTGACTCGACAAACAATGACTAATGTGATTCATGTATAATTGCATTGCACACTAACACCACATGAAGCGTAGCATCGAAGTCTTTGGACTCTTGTCCATCCAGTATCGTGCATCGAAACTCCTTCCATTCTCATTCCGTATTATAAACAGTAGATGTGTTGTCAAGCTCCACAAAGTGTCAAAGGGTGGTACACAGCACGGTAGTTCTTTATTTTAGAATAATAGACGATGGACGGTTGGTTTATTTAGTTTTCCCCGGGATAGAGCCAACAGTTCTCATGTGTTCTTCTTTCTTTTGAAACGTCCCCTTACTGCATCCGTTTAATCTTCTTTTTCTTTGAAATATATTTTGTTTGTGTGCATATCGTCCTTAGGGTATAGCAGGCATTCACAAACAAAATACAGCACACGATGCCTTAAGGTGGTGGAGTGGCGTTGAAAAACATGTTGAACAATTGCACCAGACTGGATCCAACCACAACGAATAGAAAGAAGGCAATCAATGTCTTGCTGACGGGAAATTCATCTTCATGTTCGGCAGCCTTGCCAACGGGAACATTGCCTCGTTTGGTAATGTTCTTGTCAAATTTGCTGTTGCGATTGCGGATATTTCTGGGAAGTGGCTGATGAATGGGTATTATAGAAACAACGCAGTAAACGAACGGTGGTTAGAAGATAGAGAGATAGGATAAGAAAGGGGTACAAACATGAAAGCAAAGTCATCCGATGATATGCGATAAAACCGTGATGATTGCTGGGCCATCCATCCACATGGATTTGGGTTTTGGTCTTCGAACAAAGCCAAGCAATTTGCTTACCATATTTGATAAAGATCAGAGAGACTCTTTGTAGAAAGATGGAGATAATTATTTGACTGAGTGTGTTTGTTCCTTTCAGCTTGATTGCTGTGTTCCTCTATATGCTGATGGTGGTTCTGATCTATCCTTTCGTTGGGCGGTAGCGGTCATTCCCATCGCCCTCCGATGGGAATAAATCGTCATTGTGCTCCGCTGAACGTCGTGCGCGAAGGAATCGTGCGGTCGTGACAAACGTCAGAACATCCCACCCACCACCCTCCTCTCCCCTTCCCTTCCCTTCCCTTGCTTGCTCCTTCGATCGAGATTGAAGGCTTTCAGACCCAACTATCCGCTACCCAAAGCGCAGCCAGAACGCTACGATGTAAGACTCGAATCTGTTCGAGACAACAATATTTCAGACCCACGCCCCACACATTATCTATTCTGTCACTTCGTTCATACTAGTATCAGGATTCTTTTAGGATTTCAGACCTGCCCCGACCATCCGCACTACACAAAGCACATACAAAGGAAGGTTGCGATATGCCGATTCGACGACAGCCAAATGTAGTAGGGATCCTCTTTTCTCCCACCACCCACGCAACGCTCCAATCCACAACAGTCTTTTAACTGAGATTATTGGGTAGACCTGCTCAGACAAACTGTTATCCAAAGCGACTGTTCCAATAAACGTACAGAACAAATTACTACGTATCATCAACAAACAGAACAAAATGGTGAGACATGCCCAGACTATCCGCCACCCAAAGCGCAGTCAGCTAGTTTTGGAGAGACTGAATTCAGCCGATGATGGATCGATTAAACGAGATCTGGGAGACTTTTGGGGACAGGGGAAGTGACATATAGGCATTGGGGTTACTGTTGCCCCTAAAATGACCTCTTTCAATGTCTCCGTCGATTACCTTTGTTCGAACGAGTCGAATTAACTGGGAGCCCTATGTCGCTTTTTGGTCCATTGGTTGCATGTATCATTTGAGGCTGTGTGGTGGGTTGGATCAACAAGAGCACCCCTACAATGTCATGTGATTTCGTACATTCTTCGAGAACTCAGAGAGCTCCTTTTCTTGATTGACAAGGCCACTTTCTGGAAACGCAAACTTGGGACACACCGCATTGTTGCTATCATCGATTGCCTGAAGACATAAATGTGTGAAAATTCCCGAGTCTCGTAGTTTTCATATTTGCAATCCATTCTCCTTCAGGACCGGATCCAGCTGTTTCTGATGATAACCACGCGTACTGGACTGGGTCTGGCGAATTCAGAATATGTTGAGTGGTAGTTGCAAGCAGGCCATCGTTGCTCAGTCTTGCATCCCATTGACTTCGCATGGTGGCTTCAAAGCCTGGCCGATCGCTATATTCCAAGAACTAGAACCTTCCATCAAGACAAGCATGGATGATTCGCTTGCAGGTAGTACGTTCGCAGCAGGGGATGCAAACAGCACAGGAGCTGTGCTCGAGGAATCTTCAATGTCTCTACATCCACCAACTCTTCCTCCCGAAGTGGTAGTCATAGCATCCAATCCTGGGGTAGCAAACTGCGTCAGCACCCAATTCATCACTGCCTCCATATTCACACCTCCGCGGTGATATTCACGCTCTCCCGACGAGGAACAGCCAGTTGACTCCACAGCATGTTCCAAATGCCAATCCAAGGTACAATGAGGTATTAGAATGTAGCTCCATTCACGAATATCCGAGCCAAGAGCTTGCCACCATTGGTCGGTGCTGCTGCTTTCTTGGCGAAGTGTAATGGGGACCTTCAGATAGTGTCGAAACAAAAAAATTTGTTTATAATAGTTTTTATACCGCTGCCACAATAATCCCCACACACCAATCCTGAGGTAGATTCGGCCCGCGGTCGCAGTCGCATCTGCAATTTGGTCGTCCGGCTAGTACACTAGTATGACTTGGAAGTACCATTCTCCTTACAAGTGCTGCTGTTGTCTTTTGGTTCCAAGACAGATGAGGACATTCGAAAAGAAGAGACGTTCGAGACTTTTGGCAAAGTGTCATGGCTGGCAGAGGGGCCTTCTTGGTCCCGCATAGGGGTAGCGCGGGCCGAAGACTGATTCTGCACGAAGACTTTTTTGCAGTCCTGGACATCTTGTTGGAGTTGCTTGAAGGCTGATTCTAATGATTCAAAAGCTTCCTGTAGCCGTCGGATCGACTTCCCATTCTCGTCAAGTGCTACGAGTAGTTGGTGAAGCGTAGGCATGGGAGCCACTACAACCTGGTTGTCTGCTGCAGTCGTCAAAGTCGCGGCAGCTGGCTTACAATGTTCCCGAGGAGAAGAGTCAAAGCCTAGCTCGTCGTCGCAGTCCATCTTTCGTTTCTTGTTCTTTCGATCGCGTTCGTTGAGATGTTGCTGACCTACCATCCTTCGTTTTCGATCCTCATCCGAGTCCCAGACAAGTTCGCCGCGAGGAAATACCGCAACGCGACTGGCCGGTTCTGTTGGAACATCCGCATCGTCGCTAGTATCAGAATCCGCCATTTTGCTTATTCTCCGGTATTGGCTGTTTCAATAGGAAAAATGGATTTGTTGTCGTTGTGTGCTGGTTTTGTGGGCTTGAGTCAAATCTTATTCTCCCGTTGATTGTAAAGGGGGGTCCGTGCACCGAGTCTGCCCGTCTGTCATTTTTTGTTCTCAAGAATGCACCGCGACAATCAATATTGACATCGATCCTATTCGACTCACAAGTGCCATCGTTAATGTCCGTAGAGTGTTTGAATTAGAGTTGTAATCGCAGTAATACTACTCAATGCAGAGCGTTCCTTGCTTGCCAATTCTCCTGGGGTTCTCAGGACAAGTAGAGCATCGATATTACTGAGAATTGCTTTGTTTGTTTCAATGTGCTGCTTCTTTGCAATTACAACAAGCGTAGTTCCAGTTCCTATAAACCGTTCTACTGCCAATATTGTCTTGTTGTGTTGGACAACTGTGTTGCAATTGCCAAACAACTATCGAGCGCCATCAACTGGTGAAAGGGGGTTCAGGATTCATGGGATGCTATGGTATCCTGTTCATAAGAGTCGTGTCAAACAATATGTGTGTGTGGGATCCACCAGTATTGCTTTCGCAGGATCTTTCTTCTCGCTCTAAATACCATACCAGTATAGCTCAAGTATGATTCCAGAAAAGCATCAGAAGATTCTTCTTGGATTCAGCATGATGACTTTTCGCAAATAATCGGACGATCGACGAAAAAGAGCTAATCATTTTGGCTAATGTAGTCTATCCCTCCAATGATCTGGTGTTCGTACGTTCAAGTTATATGTGTTAGAAATTTACCTAGGTGGATTCGAATTTATTGGCTCCATATTCTTCGTACTATTGATTGAAGTTCTCCTAGTTATTGTCGAGAGAATCTGGGGAGGGCCTTTCTTTCCGTGTTCTTTTTGTATGTGGGATCAGGTTGGAGAATGTGTAATTTGGCGCGTACTATTACAACGTCGAAATATAGTCTTGGGTGTTCGACAAAAAGATGGTTCGCACATGTAGATACAAAAAGTTGATGGGTCTACGACTATGCTATCTCCAGACATGTAGATCGTAGATTGAGCTAAACTGATTGGAGTTGAACACTTGTGCGCGTGCTGAGGTGTGCTGAGGTGTGCTGCTGAATGTGCAAGCGCCGACTGAAAAATTTTGGTAAGAAGGAAAATTATGTGGGAAGCTTCCAACAACCAACCAACACACAGTTGCTCGACGAATATGTAGAAAGGTGTTTTGTGTGTGCATAATCATTCTTCCACAAACCCCAAGTCCTTCTTTTTCAAGATGATAGTCTCCCATAGACAATGTCTGATCCTGCTCTACGTCTTAATATCATGGCAAGGGGCTCTGAACGCCCATGCGGAAGACATAGATGAAGCTGGGACAATCACAGTGTTGGTTGGATTCCGATCGCGGAAAGAACAGCAAGAGTTCACCGAGGAATCTGCTGCCAATCTGAGTTACCTCGCTCGATCGAGTTCCAATGCAAAGCCTGCCAAAGCAGTGCATCCCTTTCAACAAACCAACGCTGTGGCAATGAAGGTAACCAAGCAAGAATATGAAGAAATGAAGGCAGACAGTCGGTTTGCCTACGTTCAGGAGGATTCCCAGACTTTCAAGCTCTCCTTTCCCTCCTCCAGATACCTGCAAGATGGCGTAGAAGTCGAGGAAAAGGGTTACGGGTTGTTCAGTGTGCAGGGCGACCAAGATGGAATTCCAATGCCCCCCTCTTCGGCTCCCACTTGCCTCATTAACGTTTGCATCGTAGATTCGGGCTTGATTGAGGACCACTACGACATTCCCTACGAACGTGGCTCGGCCTACTTGGACGGAGAAGGCTTTGGCCTTCCCAGTGGTCAATATTGGTGGAATCCTCTCCTGGACGACGACCACGGCACTGCAGTTGCTGGAATCATGATTGCCAAGGGCAACAATGGACGCGGGACTGTGGGCATCATTCCGTATGGTCCCGAAGATTCCAAGGTCTGCCTAAATATTGCGCGCGTCTTTGAAGACGGTGCCGATTCCACCGCCACCTCCAACATTCTCAAAGCCGTCGAATGGTGCGGCGAGCAACAAGCCGCGGCCGATCCGGCAAGCCACATGGTGGTCAATCTCAGTCTGGGGTCCACCGCCCAAACCGCTACCGAAAAACAGATCTATTCCGAATTGTACCAACAGGGAATCCTCTTTGCGGCCGCCGCGGGAAACGAAGGCAACGAACAATATGCCTTTCCCGCATCCTTGACAGAGGTAATTTCGGTAGCATCCGTGGGGGAAACCGAAGAACATTCTCGGTTTTCCAATGTCAACGATCGCGTCGAGCTGGCGGCTCCCGGAGGAAAAGTCCTGGCCTCGTCGGGGGATGGTCTGTTTGGAAAGCGCCTCGATTTGTCCATTGCCGGCCGAAAGGTACAATCTTTCTTTATGGCCGACAATGATTATCCGTTCAACTTCAACTTTGGGCAACAATTTGAAATGGTGGACTGTGGATATGGATACGATGTCTGTCCGAATGCACAGGGAAAAGTATGTTTGATGGAACGCGACGGAGCTTACAGCTTTCGGAAAAAGGCCTCCAACTGTCAACGGGGAGGAGGTATCATGGCATTAATCTTCAACAACGAAGGAGGCACCTTCAACGGACGCATCAATGATGACAATGTCAACATCCCATGCTTAGCCATGAATCAAAAGAATGGTCAATACGCTCGAAACAATGTGGGTCAACCTTTTACCGCCAACAACGTATACGGCAACATTGGATACTTTTCGGGAACAAGCTTTTCCACTCCCCACGTGGTCGGTGTGGCCGCCAAGATATGGGCGGCTCGGCCCGAATGTACCAACAAACAAATTCGATTGGCCCTCCAACAGTCCGCACGGCCCCTCGAGACGCCCATTCCCAATTCCTACACGGGTTACGGCATGGTCCAAGCCGTCGATGCCTACAATTACATCCTCGCCAATTTCCCCAGCCCCTGCGGTGCACAAGGCGAGACGAACAACACACCAGATCCCTCACCTCCACCCACACCGTCTCCCACACCCCGACCCACTCCCGCTCCTACGTTTCCACCGACACCCCGGCCAACTCCCCGTCCGACTCCGTCCCCCACAGAGGGTTGTGCGGGCGATATGAAAGCGTGTATTTCGGATGATGATTGTTGTTCCGATCATACCTGTCGTCGTGTATCGGCCGATCCATCCGTTCCATTTGTATGCCGTCTCATCTTGAACGATCAAAGCAAGGGAGATTTCAAATTGGCGCGAAACAGTGGTGGTGATCCCACCTATTGTGCTGGAGGACAAGGATGTAGAAGAAAAAGGTTACTACGAGGAGAACCATCCTCGGCCATTGCCGAAACGGCAATGGAGCTAGAAGCCGAAGAGGATGCAGAAAAAGACGAAGCAGTCGCTACCAAATTTAGAAATGACACCATTGCCGGAGTGGAAAGCTTGCTACTACCCGAAGCATAGAGCTATATGCATACACAGAAAAGTCATTATTCATATCATTAATAATAACAATAATATACCTATAAAGGGGGAGCTAAAGTGGGTCAAGCATGCAGTAATACTGGAGTAGGAAGATTTTTGGGCGGACTCGTTTTCAAATTTCCATTACTATAGGATGGGCTACTCTCTCTCTTTATAAGAATCTTGGAGGACCTGTAG